>RJWT010002035.1:0-43314 GCA_004365215.1 Cuniculus paca
TAGTGAGACCCTGTCTTAAAATAAAATCCTAAAATAGGACTGGGATTGTAGTTCAGTGACTGAGCACTTGTTTGGTATGTGTGAGGCCCTGGGTCCAATTCCCAGAACCATAAAAGGAAAAAATAATCTGGAAAAGGAAAAGTTAAGAGCAGATCTATAGATTCCTCCTAATCAGAGGAACAAGGGAAAGGAGTATTATCGACAAATTATGTTTTATGACAAACTCGTAATATTTTTGACTTAGGAGGTACACCTAAGTCAAAATAATGTTTCTATCCTAAGAATATGACATTAAACTTTTCTTTAACATTGTATGTACTCTATACTATATTAGACATTAATATAATAAACCACGTGGTCAACCAGAGAGATTGAGGGCTGGAAAACTCTAAGCCTCACTTTCCCTACTCTGCATATCAAGCCTGGGACCCCAGACCTCTTCCCCAAAGAGAATCAGTCATCGCTTTTAAGACCGCTTCACAGCGCCTCATACATGCATGCACAAAAGGGTTTCTGCAGTCCCTGTCTCCAAAACCAATTAACACCTACAATATTCATCATTTACTTGATGAACATTTATCTTACATTGTTTTCTTCTTGGCAACAAAGTGATCTCATTAAATTAAAGGTTATGGGTAATCCCAATCCTTGTTGCCTTGATATTTTTTAATGGGAAATTTCTTTTAATTTAAGAGTAAACGGAGGTTTGCAATCCATTTTTTTTTTTACATTAAAGGTAAGTCCACTCACTTGGACTTCATGATAACCTGTGCAGGAATTGTGAGCAGTTTGCTTTGTAGGTTGACCTGTTTGAAGGTGATTATTTGAGAGATCAAATTCACCAACACAAAGATTTGTAAGTTCTTCAGCTTTAATGCTAGCTACATTTCACCATAAGGATAGACCTGTGCTGTCCAACACGCCAGTCATAACAATGTGGCTACTCCAAAGTAAAACTTTCAGTGATCATAAAATATACTTTGTATGGTTTACTATGAAAAACTGGTATGTTAAAATGAAACTATTTTGATATACTAGATTAAAGTATTAAAATTAATTTCACTTTTTTTTTGGTACCGGGGATTGAACTCACGACCTTGCGTTTACCAGGCAAGCGCTTGAACTGCTGGGCTAAATCCCTGGTCCAATTTCAACTTTTTAACATGGTTACTAGAAAACCTAAAAGTATACATGTGGTTTCTTTTTATTTCTAACAGATAGCACTAGTCTAGATGATGTTAAAAATATTAGGGTGGTATCGTAGTAAGAAGATTCACAGACTAAGTAATTCTATACTTGGTTTAATACTAACCAGAAACATACATATAAGTAATAATTATAATAATAATAACTGCTTAAAATCTTTCTGGATACTATTTATGTAATTATTGGGCATTAATATATGGCAAGACAGAACAGTAAAACTATTTCAACTAAAATTTCTATGAAAAATATACGGAATGCAAAATGTAATTTTATAAGTTGTACAAATTCAGGAATACAATTGATACGATGCTCGTACCTACTGTACAAGTCCAGTAAGAAACATCTCATATCTAGAAAGACTGCTAAAAAGCAAAAGCTTTAAGTAGCCTCTAAAGTGAGTTACAGTAGTACAACTACATATTTTTCTTTGGGATTTGTAAAGAGGTAGTAGGGAGATTTCCTCTGAGTGACTTCAAACCAAAAAAAAGATAGCAATTATAACTAAGGCTATCAATAAGAATTAACTTTGCTCAAACAAAAGCACCAACACTATGGGAAAATTAGATGCTTAAGATTAGAAGACATAATTATTCAATGCATCTGAAATAAAATCAGAATTATTTATTCAAAATCTAACAATGCAAAACAATTTATATCAAAGAGTATGTTGATTAAAAAGTGAATAGAGATGCATAAGAGAAGTATTTTATCTAAACAGAATTCCTTTTTCGCTTCTGGAAGCTTGCTGTTAAACCTTCTGAGTTTACAGAAGGCTGCTAGTAGCAGTAGATCTAATAGGAAAGTGATTTTTTCCCTTTAGGTAACTCCCTAGAGCTTATAACATCATCAGCATACTGAAGGTTCACTGAGTAGAATGCAAATAAAAGGACAGAACAGCAACAAAAGGGGAAAAGCAGCAGCCTGAAGCAAGTACAAAGCACATCACACCATTTGCAACAACATTCATAGAAGTATGTGTATGTGTGCTCTTGGGCATATCCACATACACATATCTCTACGCAGACATGTTTAATGGTAGGGTGTGTGTGGACAATTAGCAAAGTGAACATGAATGAATAAACCTGTGGGACTCACATGAAATAAAACGAAGTGACTGAAAAAATTATTAATACAAATGATAAGAAATTAAGAAAGTCTTTATTTTATACCTTTCTCGTTCTGGTGAATGCAAACTAGTATCTGGTCTCAAGCAGTTGGTACTAGCACTCCTAGCCCTGTCAAGGGAGGGCTGCAGTTCACTAGTGCCAGTGCATTGCATCCAGTGGTAGAAGAGAAAGACAGAGGAAACAAAGAAAGGAAGACCATGTTAGAGAGTAAAGCATAAAATAATGTCCTCTTTACATAAAATGCAGAATCACTGTGATTCAGTTCATAAGGGTGTGAGAGAGCTGATAGATGACAGTGCAAAATTTTGTTTAGAAAATGAAACTAAACAAAGATTATGCTTAAATTGCTTTGCATAATTTTTAGAAAAGGATCTCAGACTGAAATGTGACATTAAATCACACCTACTTATGAAAAAACTGGATACAGGAAGCACTAAAACAAAATGCCTAGAACTTCATTATCAAGAACGATGCCACACCAAAACAAAATGAAGGACATCAGAGGAGAAATAATTTCACAGTTCAACTCTTTTAGTGCACGACAGTAGACAAGGGAGGTGGAAGATACCGCTTCCACATGGTCTTACCTAACCAATACCTGATCCGTAAATCTCAGTGCTCTTGAACGAAAGCACTGATGTTGAAGGGGAATATCCTGTCTAGTCACTGATTTGTTCTCTGTATGTGCAGGCAGAAGTGAGCTTTGCAAATTAAAATTACACACACACAAAAAAAAGACATCATGATATCAACAAGTAAGACAAGAAATAAATGACAAAGAAAACACCCAGAATTCTGACATCTGAGTTAGTAGGTTTCATTTAAGAATTACTGTAAAATTAAGCTTTATAATGTAAACAATTTTTAAATATCAGTAATTTAATGTTTCTCACTGCATAATTTCAAAGGATGCCAATGCTTTATAAGAATATAAGTGTTCAAAAAAAAAAAGAATATAAGTGTTCTATTTTTATTAGGCAAGGGGTAACGCATTACTCTCTTAACTAAATTTCACTACCATGGCTCTTACCTGTAAAGACTCCAGTGAGAGCCATTCTGCAATAAAGGCATCTTGGGTGGTAATGTTTTATAGTACCTAAAAAGGTGTCTTGAATGTGGTGACACAAACACACAGGAAACAGAAAAATATATAAGGAAGCAAATTTTACTTAGATATTAAGAAAGGAGGTCTATAAAGCTAGGTTAATGGACCCTTAGATATTTTTTTCTTGGAAAATTATAATAATTATTTGAAGCAGGGTTAGAATGAAAAAGGAAATTGCATTTATCAGACTTCTTAATAAATGCTCAAAAGTACAGTTACATTAAAAAGAAAAACCGCTGCTGACCAAATTCTACGATTATTAACCCATGTTTACATTTACTACTGAACACCTGATTTAATATTATGCTTCTTTTATGGAGGTAAACAACTCAGAGCTACAAGTACAAATCAAGTAAATCTGAGAATTAAGTAGGATTAAGGGAAGCCAATGCTCTAGAAACAGGCAAAATGCTGATCAGCATTACAAGAAAAAGGGTAGTTCTGAGCCTGGGTTGTGGTAAGAAAGAAAAGACAAAAGGTGCTGGGTCCACCAGCAAGGAGCGAGCGCTTCCTGTTGATTGGCTTCTGGATTCACGTCCAATCATGGGAAAAATTACCCTAGGAAACTGGAGGAGAGGGGCATTAGATGCAAACCAGAATGCAAAATTTTAAATTGTCATAAAATGACAGAAATGAGGCTCGACTTTGCCTGAACTTTAAAAACTACCAGGGCTTCCGGACTGCCCACATTGTATACATATACTTACACAGAAATATGTGTACTTTATGTTTTCTCTGTCTCCTTAATTTTAGAATTATGCATTTGAGAATGACAGGAGAGTTTTTGAAAATTCAAAAATAAAACGACAGTTGATACAATTACAGGTGTAATAAAAATACAATTAGCAGTTGTGCACGAGTCAGTTGAGTGAGTTACTGCTACTACAAAAATATCAGGAAAGAAAGGGAAAGAGAGGACATTAGTGACACGTGTTTGGAGCTATACATTTGGCTTGTTCTAGTTCCACATCTTATCCTTTTTGTAGCAGCATCGGTTATAGGGCTTGATCTGTTCAGCGAAGAGCCATCGATTTTTATTATATATATAAATATAATACACTTTCTATTAAACAGATATGATATATGGAGGTCAGAATTATTAGCAAAGCATCAATCTTAAGAAATAGGTTGTAGGAAATGATGCAACTATTAGTATATAATCCTGATATTTTACCTTTACAAGTACAGAATAAGGAAAAGAAAAAACATCATTAGTTAGTGTATTTGTTCTACAGTTGTGACTCACCGTGGATACACGGTGGGTATCAGGCACGGACCAGGTACCTTAATAAATATATAGCATTTGCTAATGTCTGTTTTTTTTCTTTTCACAGATCAGATATATTGATAAATACTAAGTGTGAGTTTTTCTGTTTCCTTTTTCCCTGCATGTATAGCCATATCAAGAAAAATAAGAGAAAACTTGTACAATTAGTAAACAAACTATTCTGATTTAAAAACTATTTGTCTAGAACAACAGCTAGTCATAGTCTGGACCGCTTAATATTATCACTAATTTGAAGTGATTTTTATAATCTTTATGGTTTTTCCTCAGTTATCAAGCATAATTAATATTCCCTTACTTTTTACTGTGGACCTCCAAAGAAACAAAGTAGTAGTTATCAGCAGGATAATCACAGATATATAAAAGTTGAAACAATTCTTAGCCCAATCATGTTTTAATGATTGAATGGAACCACATATGCCATACAGACAACAAATCTCCATTTGTCTTTATAGCCCGAGTGTCAGTCACACTTCCTTCCATCTCTTCCCTCTTATCTTTGTATCAGCTAAAATTATTGAAAGATTTTATTTGCATGTTGGTTTGCTTCCCTAACTTACTACTTCCACATCACCTATTAGCTTCATTCGAGATGATAATAAATATTAACTACTGTAATCTACTAGTAATCTGTAGGAAGTTTTTTTTGAATATGAAATTCAAGGCATAACGAAACAAATATAAAGCACTAAGGTTTATGCTCCAATATAAAAGTTGATGCTATACACTATTTCTCCTAATTCCTGAAGAGGTGTCTTATTGTTTTATGCCTCTACAGCAAAGTTTGTAACACTACAATTCTGAACTAGAAGAGGTTGAGGAGCTAACAGGTAAAACATCCTCACCCTTTCTTTATCAAGAACGAAGCTAAAGTTCACGAATTAAAAATGAGTTAACAAAAATTTTAATAAAAGCAAACAGAAGATAAACAAAGATTCCAAAAGGAAATAAAAAAGGCGAAAACAAAGGAAAATTATATGAAAACAGTAACACTGCCATGCAGAGAAGGTCAGAACTCTTGTGACTAGACAGGTATGTGTGTGTATGTGAGTGTGGGGAGATACCCAAAATGAGCACTTAGAATTCTAATTGTAGAATCTGGTTCTTCAGTTTTATGAAAACAGTTCCCCAGAGGCCCATCCAGTGTCTGGATTTTTGAATATTCGGGGAGCAAAATAGTCTGCTTGGATTAGAATTGAAACATATTTGAGAAGTTTTATCATAGTGTCCATATGAGACAAAATAATTTTTGAGTACGTGGGAAATTTATTTTACGTATTTGCAACAATTCCACTAAGGGTGAGACGGAGAATATCAGAATGGAAAAAGAGTCACCACACACAGTCACCATTACCGAATCCCTGTATTTACCTGGTAGTATGCAGGCATTCTGCACTTCGTCCTCGTTTTGCTCTGGGCAGCATAAGAAGCTCACTGCACAGACAGGATGGATGGTGAGTGAAACAGATAAAATTATGAAGCATTAAATGACATGGGTTATGCAAATGGTATGCCAATGAAAACACGAAAAGGGAAGAAACCAGATTGTCTGCACTAGCATCTTTGCTTGAGAGGTTAAACAAAAATAAACATGACAGCATTTAAAAAACTTAAACAATAAAGTACACACATTATGGTTGAAGTCCTAGTTGTTGCTGATTTGCTACTGTATTTAAAAATGATTTTATAGAATATAAAAACGAACAAAAACAGACTTTCTCAAAATAAGATACAGAAATGTATTACCACATATAGACACCTGAGTATTTAAAACATATAAATTTGGTCTTTCTGATATGAATAGAAACCTTAGAAGTTTTGATTTCTTTTTTTGGTACCAGCAATTAAACTCAGGACTTTGCGCTTGACAGGCAGGCGTTTGCGCCACTGAGCTATATCCCCAGTCCCTTTATTTCTTTTTCCCCCCCCTTTATTTCTTTTTCAGCAATGGAAAACATGGTAGTTTTCTTGGCTTTTATAGACAATGAAAATGTAGTAACACAATATGTTTTTTCTCAACCAACTAGAAAGACATTTGATTAGAATTTTTATTTTAAAATTGATGTTTTTTTCTGTATACAAGTTATTTTCACTCTATTGATTGCCTTGGTCAAGCAGTCCTTTCTTGTCCCTTCTCACTCAAATTCATGGAGGCCCAAATGAATGCTGATAAAGTGCCCCTCTGTCGGCTCAGCTCAAGCTGAACAGTCTGGAACCTAGTCCTCCAAACACTCCCCTGCCCCGGTACCCAGTGTAACTCCCTGCTAAAGATCATGGCGACACTTCCCAAAGTAGGGTGATATGTAGGTAGGTAAGAAGCTCAACTCTGCCCTTGTGTCCTTAATGTGTTCCAAAAGTCATTCAGCACCATCATCATTTCCCTACTGCTCACCTAAAGTTCTCCATTTCAAAAAATCAGAAGAGAATATTTAAGAAGGTGGGTGTTATAAAAATTAGAACCAGACCCTGTAAAATAAATACTGTACGTGAGTACTTGAAAATCTGCAGGCATATAGTATAGCAGACCAATAATGGAGATTTATAGTAATGTTTCCATGAAATATTAGCTAATAAATAAGCACAGAACTATACTTAAGTACATAGCCAAACAAATAGAATCCATGCTAGTATATTGCACTTTACAGACATTTATGGAAAAACATATAAAAAAGAGATTAACAAAAAATTATTGAAGTTCTCACTGGCAATTTGCAATATTAACTGTCTTTCAGAGGATCTACAGCCAAATTAATTTATATATAACATAATTTTTATAATTACAAACATGGCATCCCAAACACTGCAACCCATAAAAGATGAAGGTTTGGAAAACTGTTCATGTGGGCTTACTTTTATTATTTAAATAAGATTTAAGTCAACAACATGCTGTGCCTTTATATTGATTAAACATTAAGTGTGACTTAGCAAACACAAATATATATATAATAATGTTGGTCAAATATTTCCTACAGCTGCATTTCTGTAGACTTATTTAATAATTGTTTCTAAGAGAAGTTCACTTTTGAGTGATAAGTTAGTTTTTCTCTGTACTATGCCACAGTATTTGTACATATTAAAAAAGGATAAAGAAACATTCCTAATGTTGGCATCATAATTCGGACAAGTACCTGTCTTGTTCTGATAAATACTGACTATCCACATCTCTGGATCTGTGGTCAACTGGACTTCGGGAGGCATCATGGTGTCTGGTTGGAGAACGTGACCTTCTTGTTGGATGAATTTCATCTAAGCTCCTGAAATGATTGCAAAAATTCCTGTGTCAAAATGTTTCATTTTCCCCAAAGAGGTAGACAGGCTAAGGAGAAGGAATTGAAAGTAACTGGCAAACATGTGAGGTGGCTTAAGAAGTATCATCACACCAAAACCTACTTTAATCAGTGAGGAACGAGTGTTTATTCCCTAGGTTTTGCCTGTTCTGCATTTATCCAAGCTTTTTTGCATCCCTACCCATAAAGGACCATGATTTTCATGCACATGAACGTGGAAAAGTTTATTTCAGGGTAAGATGCAAAAGAGCACTATAATACATATTTTATTTACTGTTTTTTATAGATTTAAAGAGCTTCAAAGAGAGAATATTGGAGCCTTAAAAATACATCCTGCCTCTTTCTCTCCTCTTTGCCAATTCGCCCCATAATTCTAATTCATTACTATTCAATTTATCCTAAATGGGACAGAAAACTTGCACATACAGAACAGTAGTTATTCAAAAGCTATGCTCAGGGCACAGACTTCTACTCTCTGGAGAATTTAAGATTAAATACAGCGATTGCAGGGTAAAGCGATTACCTACAAATAATTCTGAAAAAAAAAACTTGATTGAGAAAAGATTATTTTACTTTAGTAACCCTTGTGGCCATTTATACTGCATGATATTACAAAGTCTTGTGGAGGAAGCAGAGCCCATCTCAAAGCCTACCTCTGTAATGGCACATTTGGTAAACGTGAACGCGGCCTTCCCTGATCATCGCCGCGATGAGGAGACACAGAACGTGAGCGGTGATGAGTTGTTCTTTGCTGTTCTGGCACAGTTAATGTTGTTGATTTACTTTCTCTAGCACTAGACCTATAGCCCACTGGTAAGAGAATACACATGAAAAAGGTTAGTCTTCATTTTTGATGCAAACATAAACATGGAGAAATGAAATTATACGAAATGCAGCCATCAACTCATTAAAATTAAATGCCATGCAATCAGCAATACTGGACTTATCTTCAACAATATTAAGTATTAACACACAGGATGTAACATGGGCATGCATAAGAACATATTACAGTTTGGCTCAAATCTACCATAGAGCTTCTGAGTGTGAACGTGACAGCTGATGCCTCACACGTCATGATGAGATGAAATGCTATTTGAATGTAAAGTATTAAACGACTTTGGCAATATAAATCAAGTACTTGATGGTGAAATTAGTTAACACACAAGTCAATGCTCAGAAACTCAATACCTCTTTACAATTAAATACATTTTTATATAAATTTTTCCTTCTAAAGGATAAACTATTTTGGTTGTACTACTGATGGGTCAATAATTAAAAAATAAAAACATCATATCAACTTTAAGCAAATGAAAATATACTAATTTTAATTAAAGAAGAATTACATATGTTCACAATTACAAAGATTAGTATTTTGGTCTTTGTACAATTTTGGAAATCACAGATAATACTCTAATTATTAAATGTAACCATTATATGAGTGAAGAAAATTATGGCAATAATGCAGAGAAAATCAATCACACCAAAATATTGAATCTCCTCTGGGCATCTAAAACAATTTTATAATTTGGCTGATTATTATCATGAATAAATTCACATACTTCATATAATTGCAATACAGAAATAAACTTGAAAGGTCATTTCTTCCTTAAAGTAAAAAAATTTATATCATCTCTGATACTGTTAAGATAAAATACTAATCTCAAATCCATAATAATAGTTGAGTCTGATTTTTTTAAATAAGGGTCACTGCTCTAGATTAGAACAAGAAAAAATTTGAAAAATGTGTAAAAGCAAACTAATATTTATACTTACAATGACACAAAATATATACAAACCATGAAATACTAATCAAACTGGGCAACTCAAACTTTTGTTCATTTTTCATATCATAATTGCAAAATTATCTTTTAAAATGCCATGAAATAGCATTTCTAAAGGCAGACTAATTCCTCAACATCTTATTTATTGGAACTGCATTATCTTCTAAGTATGATGTCCTTAAACATTTCTTAAAGGGCAATCTGACTGTACTGACCTTGAAGTAGCTCAACTATTTTGTCACTATAAAAAAAAATCAGTACCATCTCCAAACTGTTAACAAGAGAAAAATTCATGGCCATATGTATATTACTTTTAGTCTCTTTTCAAACAGTATTAAGCTTTTAGTTTGAGTTTTGCATGGAAAAGGTTTTGTTGTTCAGTTATATAAGTTGTAATATTAAGGTGAGAAAAAGTCAAACTAAATATATTTCATAACTCATTATTTTTAAAATGTTGACTATATTTATAGATAATTAATCCCATAATTGGATTAAACATTTTAAACTACCATTTGTTATCAATTAGACAATAATCTTGGAATGCCAATATTTTATTTGGAGCATTATAAATTTTAGGATTTCAATGAATTTTGAAGGCATATAGAGTTTGTATAATTAATTATTATTAAGTTTTAAAGAATTTCAGCATTTAACATTTTTTGGTGTTAAAAATATATGATGGATTTTTTTCTTGGGTTTTTGGTCTTTATATAGAAATTAATGTCTCTTTTATCCCATTAGCAAGAAAGTATTTTAGGGAAACACACATTATCCTAAAATATTTAACTATTAAAAACTTGCCTTTGAATTCACTAGACAGTTCTGAATTTACAAAGTATACTCGAGTCAACATCCACTATCTTGGTGCCTGAAAGTTATTTATGAATGCCATTTATATTCTATAATTTTCAAATATTTAACATCTGACTATACTAAATGATGAATTTGTTTTCTTATTATGTCTAATTTATTACTGACAAGATATATTCTGCCTTCAGAACTGTGAGTGGGAGGGAACTGCTATTCAATGTGCATCTTAATGCTTTAGTTGGGTTAGAATTATAAACGAAGTTTTTTCTACTTTCTGAATTTGTATAATGCCTCAAAATGCTGAGGTTGTCAGATGCTTCATCTCAAATGAGAGCATTTTGTGTAGTTTTTGTTATTCCTAAGCAGCTAAAATAATTTATTTTAATGACAATAAGGCCATAACTAAAAAAATAAAATCTCTCTCCAGAGGTCTCTACTGTGTTGATTACATGCTGTGTTCCTTTACATGGTAAAAGGCAGTAGACACAGGGAGCGGGTGTTAGAAAAGCTAAGTTAATACGAATCTTGAGGTCTGGATGAAGTACAAAATTTCAAACTAAGCTTTAAAGCTTCTTCAAGTCAGACACACCAGGGAACTTCACTGAGTAACTACACATGTGCAATCAGCATCCCCAACCAGATCAATTTGCTCTTTGTACTGGATGCCAGAAACATAGGAGGCAAACCTATAATCAACCTTTAAAAGGACAGGCGGATGTGTTGTGTTTATGAAGTTACTTCGTTTTAACCTCCTCCCATATTACCAATGCCTCTTCTTTCCTCTTTATTTAAAATGTATTATATATTAGTGTGACTTACTCTATTGCATTTGCCACCTATGTCTTTAGAAGCTACCATATATCCAAACAGAGGATCAAAGAAGAGTATCTGAAAATATAAATTGTATAATCACCCCTATTAATTCATAAAGAAGTACCTGATTAACTGCCAAGAATTTTGCTATGTTTGATGACTTTCCTACCAGAAATAATCTCATTCCTACTTGACTATGTCAACAGATTTAAATGCACAATTTGTTTTACCCTTTCAGTTTCATAAAGAAACATTATACTGTATTTTATGTGACAACTTCTGTCAAGAATATGCAAGATTACGGTGGTCTTTTAAGAAGTAAAAAAAGCAAATAGTAAATGTTATCCACTATTACTCAAAACATACTCTGATATTAGAGTAACACCCAAGCATGCAGACATGCACAGAGCTCGGTTTACTGTTTTAACGACATCAGCTACTTTCATACATGATTACTTACTTTCTCTGTAGTTTTCTCCTATGCTTAGTGAAGTTGCAGTGATTTTAGACACTAGTGTGATATCTATCAACTTGACCAACTTTCGTGCTCTCAACTGAACTGTATCCTCATTTGAGAAATTACAAAATTAAGGGGATACTGTATGAATGAACTGCCTGTAATAATTCATATGTTATAAGATGTCTCCTTAATTTGTCATTATTTGAATATTTACTTTCATTAGTGTATCAAGGAAATGGAATAGGGCCAGGGCCAAGAAAGTAAGCCATTCCTACATGATTCTGGGTACATTCCTGACCAAAGTCAGATAGAAAATACAAATTTGAAACTATAATGTCACAAAATATTACTAATTTATGTAATAACAAATGAGATTTTTATTGCAAATGAATACTAAAATTTTCTAAAGCATTTTCTATTTTAAAACACACACACACACACACACACACACACACACACAAAGTACAATCCTGGTAAAGATATCACAAAACCATTAGCCATGCCACACGCAATTTTAAACCCTGCCAGGCACCTTTCTGAGTATATTTTGTGGAACACTACGTTATTTTCAGAAATTAAGGAAGGAAAAAATCATAGAAGCCCAACATAAAACACAAGAAAATGGAATTTTATGTAATAAAATTAACCATACACTTTCCAAATGACATTCATCTTTTCAATTATGCTCCGAGCACTGTGAAATAAATAACTTGTTCCACCCAACCAGTCATGCTTTTTAAGGAAGAACCTGAGTAAACTGAATAAACAGGGATGCTAATTAACAGACATGAGTCTCCTTTAAAGTTTCTTAACAGCCTGAAGCACAAGTCACTGTCGGGGCATATGGTATTGGCTTTTCCGTGCTACAGATCTCCAGCTCTGCCTGGATGGAGAAGCAGCCTGAAGGCTGACGGCAGGCAAGCAGAGCTGCAGACCTGCTCTTCACCCACGCACCTGGGGGGACCACTCCGATGCCATCGTCGACCTCGTAATCGGAGATGTCACTGTCACTGATCCGCTGAGACCCTGCAAAGAGTAAAGCAAACAGATACTTCCGGTCCAGTTGGTTCATGATACATAAAGGACATGGTCAGTTTGTGTTTTACCAAAAGAAGCTAATTATCTTGCTACTTTTGAGTAAGAACAATAACTCCAAGTCAATCTTTAAAAAAAAGTAAGTGTTTCTTGTCTAAGGGGATAATATTTTCTCGTAACTTCCTCCTTATACCTTATACTGAGGATGTGTAAGAGTAAATGGACTTTTAAGAATAAGATTTTGACCTTTTCAGTTATTCTTTATGGAAAATTCTGCACTACAAGCCTATCACAAGGTAGATTCACCATCCTGAATACAACCAAGCACCCATCTCTGCAGTTCAGGAGGGTAGGGCTAAGGCTTCTTATGGTTGGAGCCTCTCATGCTCCAACTACTGAAAGGGCAACAGGCCCTTGACAAAATATTTATGGTTACCTTCCAGAATGCACTGAACATTAATTGTGAGGAAATGATCAACCAGACAAACACTAACAAGCAATATACAACTATACAGAAAAAATCTGGTTCTAGATTACCAAAATTAGGTTTTTATATTTCAGTTTTCATCAGAGATTTACTCCTAACTCATAAATCAGTGAATATCTACAGAAAAGATGTTTCCTGATCATCAGATGAATAACAAGAAGCTTACTTTCCTTTGTTTTCAAAAATGTATTTCTTACATGTAATAATATAAAAATAACCAGGAACTCTAAAATTATTTAGACCTCACATGCAGTAACCCAGTAGTAACGGCAGAAATTATCAGAATAGACAACTAATTAACAACTCAGTCTGTCTTAGACAAGCACTGTGATTCAGAGCGTTGTTTGGTTTTCAGTTCTGAAATTATTCCACTATGCAGAAAATAGTTTTACTAAGTTTCCTTATATGGATTAAACACTTTTCTTATAGTTTTTTTCTCTAATAAAACGTTTGAAAAACTATGTCGAATGCTAATGCCTAATTAGATCATTACAACATAATTACTTGGTGGTAACTGGAAAGATTTTAACCTACTTTGTAGCTTTTTGCTAGAGCTTTCTCCATGAATGTGTCGCCTTGGCATGAAAGGTGATGGATGAGGCAGAGGTAGTGAAGATTCATCATGTGTCTGAAGTTTATACCAGTGTGGCTCATCATCTAAAAGTGCTGTCTCCAACTCTATGAGGATCTGGAAGAGCAGGTTTCAAATTAAATAAAGCACCTTTACCAAAACATAATGCAAAACTAACCACCATTAATATGTATCTCAAAAAAAAAAAAGTCATGAAACATTTGGCTTGAATTGTTACAATATACATCACCTCTCCAAGAAATTCACTTTCTTCTTCTTGTACTCTTGGTTGATCCCATACAGTTATTTCTAACATTCGCTCTCTAAAATCTCTACGATGTACATGTGAATAGACAAAGGTTTGATTCCATTTGGGTTCTAGTACTTTCTTTACTGTCTTGGTTCTCCTTTTACTCTTATCACTGAAAAATAAAGATGGATTATAAATGAATAAACAAAAACAAGAATATACTGCCATCTACTATAGTTACATGTAATAAATACTGCCATTTGTAAATTAAAAATCTGAAGAGACTGAAGAGTTTAACACCCTATTCTGATCTCTATTACAAAGTAAGCAGTAATTGTGATAGGCACAAACACACAAAGCTACATTCAAAATGATGTGCTGCTACCACAAATTAATGTATGTAGAAAAAAATTAATGGAAATACTTAAAATGAGAAGATCATTTTCAAATAAAAATAAGGCTTGAGAGATTTTTCCCTCAGAGAATTATTATATTTAGAAAGTATACTTCAAAGGGAGGAAATTCTACTTTGTCCATTAGTACAGATTTCAGCAAATTTTTAAAAAATGGACTACCTTCTGTCTGGGAGAAAATACATTTTTACATAGGGATTCCTGGGACGCCCATCTACCCTAGAGGGTAGATCTGTTGCTTGGAGAACATTTACAATCAGCTGGTGCCCCACTTTATCATACCACAACTTCACCTAAGAATAATGCAGAAAAGAATCATGATTTATAAAATTCTGAAGTGTTATTATCATAACACAAAATAGTATGAAAATTATATTTCAAATTACACTATAATGGAATTGCAGCTATTACTTCAGAAAAGAATACAAATTGAAAAGAATAACCGCTTAAAATTACCTTTATTCTTCAATCATTTCAAACATGACAAACAACTGGCAGGCCTTATGCTACGAAAATAAAACTAATAAAAAACACACAGGGAGGAAGGGAATATTGGAATCATTATCCTCTTTAAATGCTAAACATAAAAGTTCAGTGAGCCTAAACATCTTGAATATAGGGTGGCTAAACAGAGTCATAGGTAGCTGAAATAAGTTTCTATAATAAGATACAATACGTGGGACGATCTCAGGAAATGTACTTACTTCAGGCCTACTGTGTTCCCCAGTAAGTACTTGACATTTTTCTCATTTAAGTTTTATGATTAACCTATTACAGGCTAATTTTCACAACAGAAGAATAAACAAAGGAGGGCTTGATGCAATGATACCTTCAAACTACATGAAGGCCAAATACAACTTTCACTGACAAAGCTACCATGATAGACTAAAGAAAAAATTGGGAAATAGCACATTGACATACTATTGTCAAAGTCCTCAGAATCACATTTGAGCAGTCAGTACAATATTTATGCACATTAAACTAACAACAACAATTCAAGTTAACAATGTTAACTTGAATTTTTCTCTTGTAATTTGGAAATTACCTTTGATTTTATGGTTGACTAAGAAATATAAATATACGTGGCTAATGGGTATACATTAGAACATTTTTAAGAGTTACCATGACAAAATAAACTACTTTTAATATGAGTTTTTATACAGTAAAGGGAAAACTGAGCAATTGAATCCAAACAAATCCACTCCTTTAGTCCTCCTTACCACCAGAGATGTGTTTTTCATAAAACAAAAACAGGTATTCACCTTCGTTAAAATACAGGTGAAGAGTAGGAGAGAATGACATTGATCCAAAGAGAAGGCAGTGCACATAAAGTGAACACTAGGACCTATGCTAACATATTCTATACTGAAAGTCAAAGTTATAACCAAGGATGTTTTTGAAGATAAGAGTGAGTTTATTCTTATCTTCTTTGACTCACTAAAACCAAGAGAAGAGCAGCAAGGATCCACTACAGAGATCCACACAGTAACCAAAAAACGGCAACAGAAAACCTCAATTATTGGTAGATTCATTTAAAACAAGATTTTCTTGGAGTCATTAATGCCAATGATGTGGGCACTTCGTAAGAGTTAACCAGTTTCTTTACCCTACCTTTCCTCAAATCGTTTATTAAGACGATCGGGAAGGAAACAATTGCTTCTGCAGTGCTATCAGTGCTACCATCTCACCAAATATCTTAAGAAGTTAAAAAGATTACCTGGTCTCAGGCTCCAGGCCCATGAGGTAGTTAAGTACATTGGATATGGGTTTTTAAGCTATTATGTATAAACAATTTTATGCCTTAGAAAGATCTTTGCTGCATGACAAAAAAACAGTAGTTTTTTACTTATGTTACCATTTATCAATTAGTGTTAAAGTATCTGGCAACTTGTGGGCATTTCTAGAAAGCAGGCTCCTAGGAAAGTCAAACATTTTTCCAAGACACGCCAAAAGTGTGCAAAACGACCAACATGTACAAACAATGACGTACAGAAAGTTGCCCTGGTAAGACTTGTGGGGCATCTTTCAGAGCTCCAGGACTTGTTGGAGAAATCACAGAAATGGAAGGCCTTTCCATCTTCTGTGATTCAAAGGAACTTGAACCTAAAATAAGAAAAAAAAAAAAAATTTGTAAGTGTGAGTATATCATTTTATAAAATTTTAAATGCATCTGTTATTAGTAAAACACCACCATTAATCTCTCTGATAACAGAACCAATTTTAATGGAACAGTTGTAGAAAGTTCTTGAGTCTTCTTTGGTTAATTCAGTGTTTCAGATGATGTAACAAGATGTCTCATTTATTTGTTTGAACTTGGAAGCATTGGTCTATTTCAGGGAGTGGGGGCATCTACTGCACAGGCTCCTGCTCGCATCACCTATGCAAAACCTTCATGCCTTAGGGATAAGGGACATAGTGCCTGTTATGTTAGTTGTTGTGGCAAATGGATCATTTATTATCTATCCTGAGATATTAAAATGAATGCATGTGAAATACAATTTTTAACTACATCTAACTTTTTATTTCATCGTTTTAAAATTAGGTTTATCATCGCTCTTACTTTTTATCTTTAAATAACTCTCTTAAAACCTCTGTGAATGTTGTTTCTTAATTCACCCTGAGCAACCTGTTTCACCTTCCCATGAAACAGGCTGTCTCCCCTCTCATCCAGTTAGGCTCTTCATGTTACACTGTAACTCACGCACGGAAGTATAGACATCTGTAGAATGCAACACCCCATGAGCCCTCACCTTGAACACACAGACACTTCAAACTGAGCAAGTGTGCCATTGAGAAGTATCATTTGTAAACACTGCCTGAGGGTGTACCACCCACACATTGTTCCCATCCTGATAAATTAAGTCACATGCCATCATTTTGTGCCCTCAAAAGGAAAATTTAACTAAAAGAAACAGCCCTATGGAATTCTGTGTTATTACGTCTCTTTTTGTCAGACAGATTTACGCTCTCAGATCTCAGAACAGGACCATGTTGCTTCCGACAACGTTTGTTTCCAATATTATAATAATCAGTTGAGTTTTAAAATCTTAACAATACTATAAATGTGTATACAACTAGCCTCATTTGTCTCTTTGGTATTGTTCACCAAAAAGCTCCAAGTCCAACGTGGGCCCAGCCCTAGCAGATGTGAGAACATGACAGTACATATGCCTTTCACATGATAACTCAGCCTCTGGTTCCTTGTTTATCCAATCAGGAATTATCTCCCTTCTTTTGTTTTCCCTTAAATCATCTTTTATTTTATATTAATAAAGAGAGGATTCTGTAATAAGACCTGAAAATCAATCCCAAGTATTAATAATAATCCATTGCAAAGTAAATGTTTGGTTCACTCCTACCTTAGTCTGTCCATATTTTATTGCACACAAATTCATCTTATCTCATCCTGAGTGACTTAATTCCCATATAGTTAATTCTCTGAACCTTCCAGTTTCACAGTCTCCTGAGCGTATGTTCAGTGAGCTTTCTCTCTACTCTACCCAAGACTTCCATTACCACACCCAACACTCTTAGGGGGTGATTTTCAAATTATTCATTAAAGCATCTATTTGCTGCATAGGTCATACGACTGAGCTGCTTACTAACCAGGCTGAAAAAACAATAACAATAACAAATAAAATGGTTTCACGATTAAATTTTTCTATACGTCCATTGCAGGTACAGTGATCGAGCTGAGCAGGATGCAGAATGGTACCGCAGTAAAGACTTTTGTACAAAAGACAAAACAAAACAAAAAGAAACAGATTTTTCTCCAGTTACAAATAAATAAATGAACAGTAAAAAGAAGAAAAATCTCAGAGTAAAGTAGAACTTCTCTAGGTTTCCAATGATTGCCAAGGTTTTGGTATGAGTATTATTATAGCAATAGGTGTTAGTATAGAAATGCCACCTTATTTATGTCAAATAAATTATTACTCTTCAATTTAATTCAATATATTTTATAACAATAAAGAAATCTTATACTCACTGGACTCCAGTGGAGGATGAGAACTCTCAGGAATCCGGGGAATGTCACTAAAAGAAACAGGGTACGGTGAAAATCACATCAGGGGAAACTACCCCGCTTGGAGCAATCCCAGCTCATTTTATTTCAGGGAGGTAAAAAAATCCTTTTGGATCTTTATAGATGTAGAAATGGAGAAGAGTTGCTATTTAGGTAACTACTAATGTACATGAATGTCAAACACCACACAAGAAAATAAGTTTTATATATTTAAGAGCAAAACATTTTAACATGACAACAATCAGACTAATATTGTGGATGAAATCACCACAATATTTCTACTACCAAAACAGCACGTTTTGGAAATAAAAAATGTTAAAGGTAATATTTTACTTCAATTTTAGAAAATCAAAATGACACAGATTTTACAAATCAGTAATATGTTTTACAAACACATCTGAAAGAGTTTACTGAATGAAAGGAATGAAAACAACTTGATGATAATAAAATGGTACGTTGATATGGGCAAAGTTAATAAAATGAAAAGGATGAATTGCTTTAGAAATTAAATATGGTTCAAGCTTGCAACAAAAAAGCAAAATAAATTTATATATGTGAATATAGAATACATATGCACATATATACCCTTTATAGAGATGCATATCTCTATACTGAAGTTAGCTAAATATATGGCTATTTACTATATGGTTAGAAAGTGACTTGTGAGAATACCCATTCCTGCGAAACTCACAAATTACTCCAAAGAAATATTTAAGATAACCTTAGCTTAACCCATATCCCCTGTGACTTTAAGAACCCTGAACAACCTCGGTTTGGGTATTACACTGTAAAATAAACTACTTTAACTCGCCTTTTCCAAATGTATTTTAGTATCAATTTAAGGATCTTATCAATATGCAAATATTAACATGACATATTAAAGCAGACTGGAGTTACTAAGTACTTACAGAACTATCAGGATACTATTTAAGAATGTCTAATCACTTACCTTGTGACCTAACTTCAATTTGATTTTCTTACACTTTTGGGACAATGAAAAAAAGTTTTCTCTGATTGTTTCCCTGATGTCTCATTTTCACTTTTTTATGCAAAGTAATTTTCATAACAATCTACAATTCACAGATTTTACAAAATGCAATAATCTTGTTACCTATTTTATAAAACACATTTTACTATATATTTTCATATAACAAGCAATTTATATGTCATTTATCTAAACTGATAGCTAAGAGACTAATTTGTAATACCTAAGGCATAAGCAACCATCTATTTATCCCATGTTTTTTACTTCTAAATTCACCTAAGCAAATAAAAGTAAATTGTAAGAAATTCAGGAAAAATCATTTTTTTGATAAAGAGTTCTTTGAAAATCAGCCTCACAGTCAATTAGGAAAATTACAATTTGAGACTCCAGAGCAAGGTATGGTATAAGCTTTGCATTTGATGCGTCATTGAAAGAAGGATGGTGAGTTGTTAAAAAAAATTTTCAATGATTTTGGATTAAAATTTATTTAATGTTAATTGCTTCAGTAATACTTTCATGCATAAATCTTCCCTTGATGTGTAAACAAGTTTTTTTAGTTCTACTCTCAGTTATACGGTAATGTTAACAATCGTAAACATAAAGGTCAAGGATATTATATTTGCTGGGTTCACAAAAATGATCAATACCTCAAGATACAGTTTGTCTTAGAGACTGACATCTCGTAGACAATGTACATGTAAATTATAATAGGATTGATTCTTGAAATCATTATGTCAGAGCTAGGGATATAGCTCAGCAGCACAATCCCTGCCTGGCAAGTGAGAGGTCAGGAGTCCTACTCCAAGTACCAAAAGATAGATAGATAGATAGATAGATAGATAGATAGATAGATAGATAGATAGATAAAAATCATTATGCTAGTATATTATAGAGAAATACTTTCTCTCTGCTTTATATTAATTGTACTTGGTGAACAAAAACTATAGAAGTACTTTAAAAACCATTAAAGTTAACCAAGTAAATACATTAACTAGTAATTTAATGCCAGTTTTGATTTTTATTCAAATATACCCTTTGTATTTCATATTCCTTTAATTGCATAATCCCATGATGGTTTGGGGCCATGGTTCTGCAGATGATTACTTTTTAAGTAATTTTTATACAAAGTTAAAATAATGTTATTCCAGTCTCCTTTAATTGTCTCTTGGTTTCCTAAGTCAACATAAATTAAATCAATGAAATACTAGCTGATTACTTTGATACCCCTCTATATATCTGAAAATATTTGGCAATGTGCACAGTACTTGATTTTAAATTTTATTTTTTGTACTTCTGATTTATTTTCCAATTTACTTACCTCTTCTGCAGTCTCATATGTACCTCAGCACTAGAACGTATGTCATGTAATGCTAGCATAAATTATAGTGCTATTTTTAAAATCTACAGAGAAACGTACAGTATTTTGCAAATGTCCTCAATTTTTTCTCTTAATAATCATCACTTAATGTTTATAATTTTTATTTTGAGAGTTTTATATATTAATATTATTCTTTGGTAATGGTTATACATTTTCATTCTTTTCAAGTTGGGATAACTATTTTCTTGCATGTTTTTCATTAACACATATTCATTTGGACAACAAAAATTACGGTTAACAGTTTTTCAAGATAAAAAATCTTAAATAATGGCTGTACAATATCTTGGAGAATAGGAAAAAAGAGTTACTTCCAAGAATACATTCAAACATTAAGCCAACTATAATGAAATGCTCCAAAATGCCTTCTAAAAATTATAAAATCGCAAAGTGAATATTTATTCTGGAATTTGTGAATTTCCTAAAAAAAGTAACTATATGGAAAATTCTAAACACATACAGACAATATTCCATTGGAATTATCATTGACTTTCATAGATAACTAAATCATGCCAAAAGTCAAGGTTTTAAAAATGTTTCAGTTATTATGACCAATTTAAATGTTGTAATATTTAATACTTTTTATTTGATTTTAAATAAAAGTTGGAACTAACCAATAAGGTATGAAAAAAATGTATCCTTTGTAGAATTAAGTCTATGTAGGCATATGAAATCATTAATATTTTAAATAATACATGATGATAAGTTTTCTAGAGAGTCCCTTAAAGGAAATATTACTCATTGAATTAGAAGTATGAAAAATATGCATTTCTGGCACTAAAAGAAAAGTTAATACTTCACTTGTGAAAAATAGATATACCTTTTGATATTACAATTGTTAACTTGTGGAGCTTCTAAAATGTAGTGAAGAAAATTCAGTATTCAAAATTTTTTTTAAAAAATAAGAAATTTTAAAAATTTAAAATGTACGCCCGTCGTTGATTTTTAAAAACTATCCATGTTAACATGTATTATATGAATGTATAAACTTCTTTTTAAAACTCTGCTAATACATGTAATTTACTAAACTTAAGAAGTAAGTTTTTTTAGCCTTACCCAATAGGCCTTGAAACAATAATTTCAACTTGAGGTTCTGATTTTGACTCTAAAATAATGTTGTAAACTTCTTCATTTGTAGCTCCCGGCAGGGGTTTACCATTCCATTCTAGAACTTCATCCCCTTGAATTTAAAAAAAAGGGTATTTTTTTACCTTAAATAATCTGTTTACTTTTCTTATCTTTTCTCTTTTTTAACAAAGAAATGCGAAACATATACAAATAGTTTAATCTTCTAGGCTCCACTCTCAAAAGATTGGTAGTCATACAATGTCAGCTAAATGGTTTTTCTACACATTTTTATTCTTTTGGTATTTTCTCTCAAAAAATATTACTGGTCACTGGAAACAGTACAATACAAAACTGCCTTTATTCTTTAAGACATACCAGAAAAAGATATAAAAATAATTTCATGCCATGAGATGGAATTAGCACAGCCTAGCTGGAAACACCGAAAAGTAATAATTAGCAGCATGCCCTCTGCATCATAAATGTAGGTGGCTCTATATGTGATTCTTTTTAATCTATGTAAAATTCTTGTTTGATTTTTGGTAAAATCAGCAATTAATGTTTGCTAGCATGAACTTTTTAATTATAAATCATGCTTCACTGACTTCGCCTGATGCACAACAGAATAAAAATGCATGAACGGATTTGAATTCACACCCATAGGGTAACACAGGTAGCTATGGCAAAGTTACAAAGCAAGCAGATGTGAAACTGTTGCATGACAGTTAACCCACTTCCAGATGTTCAAAACACTTACAGTCTACATAGAATATATAGTGAGTATTAAAAATATAAGTAGAAAATAATTAAAATAATGAAAACAACATAGCACTAACTACTTTGTTAAATGGTCCAAGATTCATCTAGAAGAGTAGTATGGCGCCTGCATTTAAAAACATAGGCTAACAAGTGGTAGTTATTTCAACTAGAATTTTCATGATAGATCATTTGGAAAGTAAGATTTATTCTCATGAATATTTAGATGCTGGTCAAGTTTCAAATGATTCTTTGCCTGGGACCCTTCAATTCTCAATGTTAGGCTCAGCTGAAATATTCCAGGCGTGGTACACATTGAGGTATCTTGACTTTTGATGCTTGCGTTTATTTTCTTGTTCTTAGTACCTAAAACATAACTGGAGCTAAGTGAAGCCATACTGAAATAATGGTCTAATATTATAGACTTCAACGTTAGCATCTTAACATAAAAACACAAAGCTAAGTCTTTTAAACATAATCTTTTAGTTTTGATGAAGTCATTTTCATGAAATAGAAAAAAAAATCATATACTAGAACTACTTCAATTCTCATTTTTTCCTAAATGCTTCTTTACTCAAAAGTAAAAAATAAATATCATAAAGTAATGTGCTGCTTTGGTTTGGTAAACAATACGGTTATTAGCAATACTTAAATGACTTTAATTTGCCCTAAGCAGTTAACTAGAAAAGCTTTTCAAACAGGCAATGAATATACTTCACTGTTTAAAAAAAAAGGAAAAGGGAAAAATTAAACATAAATTCACCGTATATTAGGAGTGTTTTCAATTTTCTTACCAACAAAATAAAAATTTACATCATCTCAGAATACATATATAACATTAACATGTATATATGTATGTATGTGTACATACACATACATATACACTGGAAAATATTTTATGGACAGTACTTACCCTGGTAATTCCTATTCTATTATGCTCTATTTCAAGTTTTAAAATAATCAATACAAGCAATTAAATTGGTTTTACTACCCATCGAGGAGTTGGAACCAACACTTTGCAAGAGTAGTGCATTATAAAATTCTCCTCTTTATAGACAGCAACCTGTAAGTATAACTTTTAAATCAAATCAAATTAATACATGTTTTCATCTATTTTCAGATCGACAATTCTTAAATCATAGGTGGTTTCTTCAACACTATTTATTTGTGTATGGATTATCTCTTTGGGATGTAGAGATGTAGACCAAGGTAATACAAAGATGAAAAGGGCATGCTCTCTGTCTTTACATTTGATGGTGTAGAAATAATATGGAAACGACTTTAATAAAATATCTTACATGGAATCATAGGAGTTAATTTGAGGAACAGAATTAGAGCCAGTTCATGCCAGGGAGTTCGTAATTATTCTTCAAGTTGGGACAGCAAGCATTATTTTAATTATGACAATTTTAGACAAGATTGGAAGGATGGAAAAGACTTCCATAGGCAGAGCACAAGAGAAATCAGATAGACAATGTCTCATAGGTGGGAAACACCTTACTTACAGGTGGTAGCCCTGCAGAGGTAGAGAGCTGGAAGAGTTAGCAAACATAGTTGCAGAGCTCTGACTTGAATGAAAGATGACCAAGGAGACCCAGAATGATCTTAATGAGTGTGTGTGTGATAATTTTATATCTTAGTTAAATGAAGCAGTACTGAGGTGCATGGACTTGAAAGATAGCAAGACTGCAAAAAGGTATGGCAAGATAAAAGACTGAAATGTTGAATAAAGATCACACTGACAAAAAATACAGGACTGTGGTTTTTCAATAGGCCAATGGTGTTTATATGCAAATAAAAAGAAAACCAGTTTCTCTATTTAACATAAATCAAAGAGACCACATGGCCACATCTATAAAAAACACAAGGACAAAATGAAAAGCCGTTATATTTATAATCTGATCTGCAAATTCAAGTTTCTGCAGAAAAAGTTGTATCTGCCAATTAAGGACCCTCATATTTTTCTGAGGTTTATTATTGAGACATTAGAGGAAGAATCAATTTAATGAGATGGTTACTCCTGATTGAGTTACTCTGTTATTAAATTGCCAGCTTGTCTCTGGCAAAAGACAAACAGAGTACCATACCTCTGATAGCTTTAAAGCTCTACAGTAAATGAGAAATGCCATGATTACGGTACATTCCCTATAAATACCTGTATAGAAAGTTTCTATCAAAGAAAAAAAGTTGAAATGGTTTTGAACTATATCCTAGTAATCAAGATCAAAGTATGATATATGAAAACATAAATATACCACAACAAAATCCATTATTTTGTATAAGTAATTTAAAAGAGTGGCAGAATATCTTTCTATTGAAGAATTTAAAATCTTAAATTTCATGAATTTAAACTATAGCTGGGAATGTTCTCTTTGTGTTTTAGATTCGTAATACTCAATTCTATAACACAGCCAACTCTGTTTTCTTTATAAATGTATAGCAAAAGCAAAAGTAAACACTCTAACCAAATATTAGTAATAAGCTCTGAAGTGAAATGCAGGAAATCTCTCAAATGCGAGAAATACGTTAATGCAAGAAGTACGTTAATATGATTTTAAGGAAAATGAAAAGAGAAAAATTTACCAAAAATATATTTTACAAAGTGCTGCTGCAGAAATTATGGTACATTTGGATATATAAGTAATTGCATGATTACATAATTTTACAATTGGTTAAATTTTCAAATGTTAAAGATGGACTTCTGCATGAGTACAATATATGCCATACTTAATATAAATATTTTATTATATAATATTTATAGAAAATGTGATTATAATTATGCTTTAGAAAAATACTTGCTCCTAAATAAGTGTTAATGAGATGAATGTAAAAAGGTTTAGTATTTACTATAGCTTAAAATTAAAGAAGTAAATAGTTTTATGGCATATATTTTTCACATGGCTAAATTGTTTTAGATTCGAAGTCTTGCAGCATTATGAAACCAGCTACACAAATAAACAATCCTTCAATATTTTGCACTGATATGCTTTTTGTACAAAAAAAAAAAGATTCCTACTCTTACTCGCTCCAAAGTTCCACTCATGTATAATTACCTACTACTATAATCAATAATTATTTCTATTTGGAAGAAAATTATATTCCTACATTAAAATTAATTAGCAACTTAACTGACATAAAAAATTGATCCCAAATTGAAATCCACCAGTTCAAGCCTAGAGAACACATTGTTTAAATGTTAAAAAAAGAATCTGTACCTGCTCTGAGATGTCCAACCACATCTGCCAGGCTACCCTTCTTTACTTTGGTGATGAAAGCACCAAGGCGTCCTAAATCCGTCATTTTCCCTCCAACGACCTGGATAATTGCAGATTTGTAAGTTCCCAAGACTCATAAGGAATTATAAATTTATTAATTTCAACAGGTAATCCTCCAACCTTTTATAATATATTTACAATCAAGGATGGCATCATTAATGAAGTACATTTTTGATTAAAGACACTGACAACATAGTATTGGAAAGAAAACACTCCTTGTACTGAAAACACTCCTTGTACTGAAATGACCACGTATCCTACAGAAACTGTGTACTGATCCTTACACTGACCTAATGAAAAAAGGTCACCACAAAAATGTACACACTTAGAAGACAAGTGCCATATCTTGCTCACTTACTATCAAACATCAAGTGTTTTACACTGTAATACTAGGGTTCATTTTTAAAATCTTCTAAACTTATGCCTCCCGTTTGAATTGTTGCTTCTACGTGCAGATAACGCCCCACTGCCATATCAGATTTTGACTTCTTTGGTATAGCTGTGGTAAAATGCATTGGGTCTATGACCATAAAGACTAAAATTTAAAGTACAAACAGACTACTTGGGAGAAGCAATTTACCACAGTGCAAAGTACAAGCCTATGTATATCTCCACAAATAGCCATCTGAAACATACAATGGTATCCATCTGAGTATCAAAAGTCTGAGTTATACTACTAAATATGTAACACGTTCACCTCACTTTTCCACTACATCTATGTGCTACAGGTTATTAATAATTCCACAGCTTAGCCGACTCTGTTTTCTTTGTAATTGCATGGCAAATGCATAAGTAAACAATTTAACTGTGCAGTAATACTAAGTTTTGAAGTGACATCAAATGCAAGATGTTATTGATTTTAAGGAAAATTAAAAGAGAATTACCAAAATAGATTTTACGAAGTGTTACTGCTAAAATTATGCTACATCCAGATATATATGATATCACATTAAGGCTACAAAGCAACATACATTTCCAAATAATAAAAACAAGTGGTACTTCTGTATTAAATTTAGAGTTAAATGTTCCAAATGCAGGGCTCAAATATTTGTAATTACAAGCAGAAGAAATATTAGCGAAGGCTAAGCTTGACCCACATTAATGAAAATGATCATAACTATTTTACAGCAAAAGTAATTAATTACAACAATCACTAAGATACCATTAAGTATATGAATTGAATTGTGTGGGGGGATTTGCTGGGGATCGAACCCAGGATATTGTGTGTGCTAGTTGTGTGTGCTCTACAACTAAGTTAAATGCCAAGTTCTGAATACTTTTTAGTTGAATTAATGGCTAATGGTTTTGAAAAGGGCATCTTATCACAGAACTGTAATACAATCTCTTGGTAAATAATAGTTCTAAAGCAACAGTTTTGAATATTTCTTTAAGTGACTCAAATCAAATCCATGTGGCTTAAATACGCCTACTCTTTTAGTATTACTACAAATATTTTTGCTACTAGAAAAAAAATCTCTTTAATGATGTTTTATGTTGCTGCTGAACATATAAGTTCTACAGACCAGGCATTTAGCTCAGTAATGTAGCACCTGCCTGACAAGCATGAGGTCCTGAGTTTGACTCCCAGTACCGAAATAAATAAATAAATAAATAAATAAATAAAATAAAATAAAAGGTCTACACTATCTAACTTTACTACATCCCACTAAAATGTTTCCAATGGAAAAATCATCCTTAAATTTTATACTCAGAGAAGCACATTTTAGTTTTCCTATATTCTTTTGAATTTGCCTAGTACATCTACATGCTCTATCAATAAAACATTTAAAATATTATTCAAATAAAAATACCACATATATAACAAGCTATATTCACTAGAGGAACTTTATTTTGGAGAAGAGATGAAGATATTTAAAAATCATTGTCCAAAATCTTGTTGAATGAAGCAAGCACTATAAGGGAACATTATTTTAGGGCTGAGGCTATAGCTCAGTGATAGAGCATCTGTTTCTCATTTGCGAGGCCCCGGGCTGAATCCTTAGAACTGATGACAAAAGAAGTCTCTTTTAAAAGGATACTTACTTTCAGGCCCAACAATGCACCTGATTCTTTGGGCATGGTTGTTCTTTTGTTAAGAATAACACGTCCAATTAATCGGTCCCCTTCTTTAGATGGTTGCCACGTCACAGGATGCTATTAAAACATAAAGTTTAAAAAGTGAACACACTGCTTTCATTCCCCCTGTAGACACACACCTATCAGTTGTAGTAAGATACAAATTTCCCAGGTAAAAGATACTCTAGAGGAAATTATTCTGGTGGACTCTTATGAAAACTTTTATGTAGAACTGTATTTTATGTGCAACAGACACTGACAATAAAGGATTCTAAAAGTAGTTAGCCACTAAGTACCTCTCTTAATTCTGAAACACAATTAAAAATTTGAAGGATATCTACTTGCATACAGAAAATTGATTCCACATTTTCAGGGGTTAAAGGTGATAATATCTTTTGCCAAAGACAGTCAGTTCTTGAATTACAATTCACCTGAGAATTTTTCAACTTTCCAATGACACTGTTACACACTGATTTTACGTTCTCCTGGGTTGTGCTACATGGGACACTGTCAGAAGCTGAATAATGACAGCAAGTGCAGCTCCAGGGTCACTGGCCGTTGATGAGGGAACATGTCCATTCCCCGCAGGTGATGCGCTGTTCCACAATGATGTTCAGTGGGTTGCATAGGGCAAGTGTATCTTTAAATTACCACATTGAAAATGTAGTTTATCAGAATGAAAGCCCATGGTAAATGGTAAACTGAGGAGTATCTGTAATATCTCAGTCTTACTTACATCTATTATATTCATTATTTAATAAAGATTTTGCTTAATTTAAAATTTGTTATAATTATCAGTCATAACTGCTTTTTTCTTCAAAACTGTACTCTCAAATAAAATTAATATTTGTTCTCCCAAAATGTGTGAGATGTATTAAATGTGAAAGCAGAATAAGACTGCCACCAATTACTTATCAGGCAAAGGACAGTGCCTAGAACACGGCATCCTTGAATTACATTCATTCCCTTCCCAGAAAGCTTACCGAACTAATAGGTGATGTTTCCCGGCTGTGCCACGTGGCAGGATCCAACCAGTAATAATCCAAGTCACCTACAAAAGAGGAAAAGCATGAAGAGAGCAGTGGTATCAGAGAACGCATCACTTTGCACATCACTTTGCTCTCTTTAGTCTACAAAGTGCTAAGTATATTATAATTTTGAGTATATGCACATCCCAGAATCATAGACACCTGTGTTGCAAAGATGTGAACTAAATCACTTAAATGAATTCATGCTACAAGTGTACTTTATACAGTAAAGGGGTTACCTTTTCCTCTTATAAATTAGACTTGAAACACTGACATATAAAACATTCAGGAAACAACAGGGTTAATCTGCCCTTCCCACCCTCAGTACTTTCCAGAACACGCTACAGGCTGCCATCTAGTGGCTTTGGCTAAGGTTGTATTTATTGAACTGAGGTTAAGTGTTAAAATTTAGTGTCTCTTTCTAAAATTTCTGAACTCCATCATATCTTTAAAAATTGTTCTCTAATCTCAACCCTTCCTAATTAACTGGAAAACATTACATATATTAATAACTTAGGAGTAAATAACTATTAGCAAAAGAGTACATACAAATACCACAGTATTCACCAATTTTGCTGAAGCCAGAGTTCTAACTTTGTACACAATCATTCATTTTTGGATTAAAATCTAATACCAAAGGAAAAAAACTGAGCAAAAAATAAACATTTCAAAGGAAAACATCAGTGCTTTAAAGATTTTCATGGAATAAAAGGCTAGAGAAAAAGTGGGTCACCAGTGAGAGAATAGTATGTCGGGAAATGTGGGGAAATAAATGCCCTTTCATAGTTTAAATGTCAGATTAGCTCAAGGTGAATGCTTTTCTCCACGGTTCTCCAAAGAGAAAAGAAAGAAAGTAAAGGACGCAGCAAATGGTGACACAGGTAAGTAGCTTTTGGGATGATGTGTTTGACTTATACATGTGAGATATATATAGCTATGTATATATAGCTATATAGATAGATTCCTAGATAAGAGACATGATAGATACAGGTACTATAAAAAATTCAATAGGAAATAAGTTTTAAAATATCTAAAATCTGCAGGCATAAAAATCCATGCAATTCAGTTTATTAGTAATTATTCATCTTTTCCATTACCATATTGTAGGATAATTTAAGGTAAGTGTTGTACATATTACAATAAATATTGAAGTGTTCTTCAAATAGTCATGTGGCTAAAAGCAATATATTGCATGCAAGGGTTAATATTAGATTACTCTAGCAAAAGCTGTTCTCTTAAAAATTATTCCACACTTAGTCATTATCTCTCAGAATCACACCCTTTAAAATGTATGTACAGATTAACATCAAAGATTATACATTTCTAGACTACTGAACCAATTCGATTAATGGAATGCAATGAAGTATTCACTGTTTGCAAAGCACCATGTGCTTATTCTTGAAGTAGCTCTACTTAGTTCTTCCCAAAAGAAAAAGAGCAATAATATTAAAACTGAAACATTATTAACACAAATGTTATTCCTCAAAAGGTGATTCTTGCAATTTGTAAAAGACTGTTCCTAAAATTTAATGTATTTAATATGCCCAATAATAAGGTTTGGTAACTTCTCAAATGCTGACTCGTTTTGATACACTGTGATGTTAAAAGAACCCCTGTAATACTTGCGAGGAGGATTCTATTTCTCTGTGGAAAAATTGTCCTTAAAATGAAAGCTGCTTCAGCAACTCTTAAAAGCAAGCAAACAAACAAATAAATACATTCTATTTCCACAACTCCAAGAGAGTAACGGTTCACTGTTTCCCTCAATAATGTGCCTTAGGTCTGAAAGCCGGTGCTGTTTGGGGTCCTCCTCTGTCTCACGCATCTCTCCCCACACAGAGGTTCAACTCCATACTTCCCTCACTTTGTCCTCTCTGTATATATATAACTGGTGAATATCTTGCTGTGCATAAAGCACTCCGCATAGGCAAAGAACCAAGAGTTGATGCTACTGGTAAACCGTGCACACTTTCTCTACATAAACAATGCATTCAAACACTGGTATCCTGTCCTCTAGAGCTCTGCAGGGCAATCATCTTGAGTAGAGAGTGCAACTTAATTTGTTTGCCACTGGATAGATAGAAATAAGCATGTACATACATCTAATGAGATAGTAGAGATTTCAATGTTAGGCCAATACTCAGCCTTACACTATCCAGTGACAATTCAAATGGTACAGATTTTTCAGTAAAAAAATTTTTTTTGATGAATTTTGATCACACATAACATTTTTCATAGCTACTAAATACTACTAATAAGCCTAAATGTAAAATATTCAATATCCCAGCATGCAACACTTGAACATATTTTAGTAACAAGTACACCTCGTTTATATTCTAAACAGTTTCTAATAGTTTTATTAATTTTGTTATCAATCATTAAAATAAAAAATAGCACCTACAGACAAAAATAAATACTGAAATTTAAATTGTTTTTAAAACTACATTTGTTTCCTCTAGCCATGTAATTACTAACTTTGAAAGACACTGAATTTTTAAGTATTGCAATTTGTCTTCATAATTTATACTTCTCTATTATTAATGGAAGAAGTAACACTCAATAAAACTTGCTTTAAAATACTTCTAGTCAAATATAATATTAATACAAAGCATTTCCATTATTATCGTTCTAATAGATGATTAAACATATTGACTTCCAGGTGGCATAGTTTCAAAATGATAAACACATGGTATTTTCTTATGGAATCAAATATTGTCTCAGATATTCAATGTAACTGTAAAGGCAGCAATTTATTATTGCCATTAATTTAGAATCTGAAAGTGTATCACAAGATTGGGTTTACTAAAATGGCTCAAATGTATATCCAGCCTTGCTATAAAAGCATTATATTTTTGAGCTTCATTTTTGTGAAGAGTTTCAAAACAGACTTGGCCCTTACATCTTGTGAAAAAGTAGGTAAATTAAAACTTAGAAAGCAGAGAACTTCCAATGCACAAATTTCCAGGCAATGTGTACTTTCAGTGCACAAATAAAGCAAAACATGTATCAGGTAAACAACACAAGGGTCTTCTGTAAAGCAAATCAATTTTACTGAGACCCAGGTCATTAGAGTATGCAGCAATGCATAAAGATATATTTTGAATCTGTTGATGTCTAGGGTCAAAGCACAACAGAGTGCAATAAGATCAATCAAGTAAGAAAACCATACATCTAACTTCACACATTAAATACTTAGTAACTTATCTGACAGTTAAATTTGGCCAAGTGGAGCACACCGAATGTGCATGTAGCAAAGGTTGAGCTACCCACCCCAAAATCTGAACTTCTTATCCATCTCCAAAAGAAATACGCACCACATTTTAACATCATTACCATGAATGATGAAAAGAGGGAACTCATACCAATTCTAAGGTTGACTCTTAGCAACTCTAAAACAATTCTAATACACACCTGTAATCACATTACTTCTTGTCTCAAAAAATAAACTGTTCTTCCTACATCGAACAAGTTGTTCTCACCCAAAAATATAGATTTCACAGACTAACAGTAGAGTCATCCTTCCCAGATATTTCCTAAACCTCTTTGTTTTTTCTCTTTCATTATTTTTTTTTCAGTCCTCTGTAATAGGACATGTGTTGGTATTAAGTAAAACTAGGTGAATCTTATACTACTTGATTAGAGTACAGCACATACATAAATAAAAATACTGGACAAAAATATGTCCAATAGCCGGGCGTGGTGGCACACACCTGTAATCCCAGCATTCAGGAGGCTGATGCAGGAGGATCGCTGTGAGTTTGAGACCAGCCTGGACTACAAAGTGAGCTCAAGACCAGCCTGAACTGCATAGTGAGACCCTGTCTCAAAAAGACAAAAAAAAAGTCCAATAGTTTTGAGTGTATGCATGCAGTACACATACACGAAAATCAATTCAGTACTAAAAATGAGTTTTTAAATTGAGATAAAGTATTTTCAACACCAAGTTCCATGGTCAGTACACTAGAATTAAATATTGTTTGAACCATAATGTGATAAAAAATATACATTTTGATTCATTTTTACATTTTATAGGGACATTTATTTGGACAGTCATTTCATAAATAGGAATTAAATTTTAATCTAAAAACTGAAAAGTCAGGCATGGTGGTGCACGCCTATAATCACAGCACTCAGGAGGTTGAGGCAGGAGGATAGTTGCAAGTTCAAGACCAGCCTAGGCTATAAGATGAGCTCAAGGCCAGTCCGAACTGCACAAAGAGACCCTATCACAAAAATACAAGAAAAAAAAATGCTGAGATAAAATCTTAACTTTAGATTAATATGGGAAAAATACCACTTGAAGTAGTTTCCTCATTTTTAGAACTCTCCTTAAGAAAGTTCTATGGTTGCAAAGGGAAAATGTGTCCCTTTGCAATCATATATAATAATGGAACTAACTTTTGAATAAGTAATAATTTGCTATATTACTAAATTCTAAAAACCCTAATTTCATCTAAATTAAGTCACAAATAAGAAATGAATATTTATATAATTTTGTTTCTAGGTATTAAAATAAAATGGAAGCTAAATATCTAATTTAATCATTGATCCAATAATCTGTAAAATGTTAGGTTTTTTATGAATTAAATACCATGCATACTATTGAAAAATCAGTAAACCGTCTTTCAGAATTGAATTATTACCTTTAGTCATTAACAATCAAAGTTTCTACCACAGTAAAATTATTACTCAAATATTTTTTAGTGATTTTGCTCAAAATATGTGCCAAATTTCACTCCTTAACTACAACTGAAGGCAAACACTGCATAAAATCCAGAAACAGATTTGTGGGCTCCGAGCTCAAGGCTTAAAGTAGAAGAAAAGGCCTCACCAAGCCATTGGTCTTCAGCAGGCACCTCTTTAACAACTGTAAGCAATTTAAAATGTAATTTCTGGTTTTGGTATTGGACAACAGCAACAATAACAAAATCAAAAAAACCAAAAGATACCATTACCTGGAAAAACTGTATCATCTCTAGGTATCAGAGATTCGTTAAAGTGATTGTTCTCCAAGTTCACGTCAGAAAGTTCCCTCTGCATGACAGTTACCCTCCCAACTAACAGAGCTCAACATTACTAATTATCAGGGAAATGCACAGCAAATTCGAGTGAAGAAATCATCTCTCATCCGTTAGAACAACTAAAATAATAATAATAATAGTAATAATAATAATAATAATAAAATGCATGCTGGTGAAAAATGGGGACACACTGGAACCTTTGAATACTGTTGATGGGAATGTAAATTCATAAAGTTCTTTCAGGAAGTTCCTTAAAATATTAAAACTAAAACTACTATACCATTTCTCAATACTACTCTGGGGTAGGCATCCCCAAAGCAACTGAAATCTATCTCAAGGAAGTATCCATATGCCCGTGTTCACTGCAGCACGAGTAAATACCGCCAAGTAAAGGCAACTCATGTGATCACTGACAAAGGAATGGGCAAAGAAAATGCAGTGTACACATGTTAAAGGGGGAACGTTATACACGCGGCAAAAAGAAAATTCTGCAACTGTGATAATAGCAATGAACCCAGAGAATACTATGCTAGCTAAGAAAAACAAGCCAGACACAGGAAAGGGACTACGTGTCTGATAGGAAGACTCTAACCCAGTCACACCTAGGGAAGCAGACAGTAAAGTGATGATTTCCAGGGACTGCAGGAGAGGGAAATGGAGCATTATTACTCAAAGGTATAACACCTCACATATAAAAGTTGAACTGATGCTAGAGATCTATTGCACAATATAATATCTAGAATTAACAAGTATTTCGATTTGCTTAGACGATATTTAAGCATTCTTATCACAAAAAAGAAAACAATAAAGAGGACAGGAAGTGATAGCTATGTCTATGGCATGAACTGTGGCAATGCTTTCGTGGATGTATACTTATCTCCATGCACGTTAAGTTGTACACAAAAGTATGTACTAATATCTCTCTATATAAATAATACCCCAATAAAGTGGTTTCAAAAAGAAATTTCATTTTTTTAAATCCTTCTTTGTTCATAATAGTCTATCACAGATCCAACATCACCATTCTTTTTCTTTGGTATAGAACTTTAATGATTCAAGTAAACTGAATTATCATTTATCGAGCTGAATGAAATAAATGCATTAGCTACCATGTGTCATGTTAATGAGTTATTAAAAAATGTTTAACTTCATGAATGGTTTATATTTAATAGAATCTCTGCAGCTGAACAGCCTCTAGAAAGTGCCCAAGTATTTGCTTGAAGGACTGTGGCGTGATCTTTGTTTTACGGCAAAGGAAAAGAGTGTCAGTAGCTGTTGACAAAAGGGACAGTTCACTGGCATCTTTTGCAGAGATGGTACTTTTCTAGTTACATGCATGGTTTGATGAATTTAGAGGTTAATTTTTCGGAAGCAAACACGACCACCATACAACTCTCTAAAGAGCATATATGAGATTCAGAATGAAATTTCTGGTTGAACTCTGAGCTCAGTCAATCAGATAACCACCCACCTCTAGAGATAACACTACAGCATCCATTTGACCTTTCACCAGAAGGATGATAAGGATGTGAAAGTACCTCGTAGTCTATAAGGTACCACAGAAATCCAAACTTTCATTAGAGAATAAAAATACATACATTAGCAGGTAAAATTACAAATACATTTTTCCACCCCAGAGTTAACATTTTCAAAACATTAGTCTCAGTATATCTTAATTTCTCTGTTAACATTATATCTTACCATTCTCAGAAGTGTTATTTCTTATGAAACCTAGAAAAGTACCTACTATGTAGTAAAAACAGCATTGTACTTATAGTTAGGAACTTATGACTAAAGCTAATGCTGCTTATCAGGTACATTATCTTGATAATCTTTCTTTATCGCCATAAACCTTGTACTCTTCTATAAAATGGGAGTAATGCCCCTTCCCTCACAAAATGGGAATTAAATGAGATACATCAGCTTTGTACTGTTTAAGAACTTGAGAAATAAAGTTTTATTTATAACTAGTTATATAATTGAGATGAACAATATGAAACCATCGTGTTAGAGACTAGATTTGTAATTCCATAGCTATCATTACTAAAATACATGTAATGTCAGAAATATTTACCAAATAAAGCTTTGAAATACGTTAGGAAAAATGCTGAAGACTTTCTGTCTATAAATAGTATTAATTGTTTGGTGTTTATGTTCTAATAGGTTACAGCATAATAACTTCTTGAGATTCACTTTTTTAGTTTAAACTCATACCAAAAGTGTCTAAATTACCTAAATTCTATGATATAGGATTGTCAAACAACCACTGTAAATTTAAATATGTAATAGTTAACCCTGATGATGAGGCTTTGACCTAACACAGGAAGCTTTTTTGTAATTACTTTTAAATAAACTACTAGACATTGAGGAATTAAAATGTATTTGTGATAGTAAAGATTAGTTATCAGTTTAATTTTCCTTAGTTTAAAAAGCGCTATAAATTCACATAGACTTGAGACTACAAGAAGGCTCAGGGTCTGAAAATCTTCCCAAGCACCACGAAGCATCCTGGCTTCCTTACTCTTCACCTCTATGTGGCCTGGATTCTCTGGGCCTCAGAGGAAGTTTTTCAATAAAAACTCCTGAAAGCTCTGAATGCCAAGAAAATGCATACACACACACACACACACGTGCGCGCGTGTACACACACACAAACTCTATGCCTTAGAACTATAAAATAAGGATGTTCATGGTCTCCAGGAAATCTGGAACACATGGTATTATTTGAATTAAGTGACAATAAAAATGTAAATTAAAAGTCTCTAAGGTCATTGATTACTTGATGAAAAGGTTTTCACATATACTAGTTTGGAGAGCAATAAATTTTGCATGTAAAGACAGCCTTCGGCCTCCTACCTAAGAAATTTCTCCCCCAGAATCTACATATAGATATGAAGGTGCCTTAGATAACAAATCACAAAATTGACTATATTAGGGAAACTCTTTTTTTCCAACACAGTGAATCTTCATAAATAAGAATTCTTCTTCAGAAATAAGAATTTGGGAAGTGCTATACACATGAGGGAAATATTTTACTGCAACTTTCCAACTGACCAGGCTTCCACATTGACACTGAGTATTCCATTCACGTGGAGAACAGGCTGTCACGTGCAAAGCCTCGGAATAACCAGCCAGGAAACCCTGTGGAAAAAATTGGGGTTTATTTGCTTTCATTGTTTGGGGACTGGATGTTAACCACAGGTTTAAGAAATTGTAGTGTCGGGTACGTTTACAGTAGAGACATTATAAGAACGCATTCTAGATTAAATATCTCTGATAAAGGAAAATGCTAGTCTTTATCTGGACTCTGTTAGTCTTTAACTCTAGCAAAACAGCATTCATTTGCAATGATTTCTAAATATCAAATCAATTTCTATCTACTTCTGACTCCTAAAGATATGGAAATGAAAACTATGGAGATCCGCACATCATCATAGCTTTAGTGATATAAATAACAAGAATAGTCAAATGATAATAATGAAGAATTTTAAGGTATATAGAACAAAATGAAACACATTATGAAATACTGAAACTGATCATTTAAAAATATATTCTGAACACACAAAAAGTAGAAAATAGGTTTATATTCTAGCAAACATTTTTGGTAATACAAATCAATCTTTTGAAACCAAAGCTTCCTCAAAGCAACTTACTGTAAGTATTTTTGCTTTCCTTTTTCGTTTTATCATATTTTATCTTTAGTTCTTGGTTTTCCTTTTTCTAATCTGGGCTATGCAAACAAATAATTTTTAGATATATAACAAGACTTTCTATTTAAATTGGAAATTCCTTAACTGGCAGTGGGAAACTACTAGGCATTGAAATTTGGAGAACATTTTATTTTATGCTTTATCATTGTACTTGAGAAAACTATGAAGTATCCATATTCACAAACTTTCAAAATTACAGTTCTAAAATCTAAGTTGCAAAACACTGCCCGGTCACAGGTCTAAACCTCTGCAAAGGTGCAAAATTAGTCACACTTTCTAAATGATGTCCTTTCCACTGCACTCCAACTCTATATGACAGAAGTCAATTCTTTCAGTAAGTGTTTAAGTCAAAGCACAAAAGCAAAAAGAGATAAAGAAGTAAAGTTCACAAATGCACATAGATAGTACAGTATATATACATTTCTTACGAAGTCACCCAAGTTAAGGTGGTCAGAAAGTAACCTCCAGATTTAAAAGTTATTGTCTCTGAGTTCAGAAATATTTAAGGTTTAGATGAACAGTTCTAAAAAAAAAACAAAATTCAAACATAATAATTTCAAATTACCTTCATCTTACGTTACATTTTCAGAAAAACTTACTTTAAAAAATCAGGATGCCTCACTGAACTAGACTTAAAATACCCAACACTGGACAACCCACTTTGTCATGGGTGTGGCCCTGAGGTGCACAGGATGTCCTGGGTTGCAGGAAGCCCAGATAATCTTATCCCCAGCCCACCTGGCTATTTAACCCATGAACAGCCAACTCTGAACTACCACCAAGAACACATCAGAGATTACATCCTTCCATATAATGCCCCTCAATATTTCTAAAATGCTCTGTAATATGTAGAGAGGTCATTGTGAGGAATATACGGTAAACCAACTTAGACTTTCTGAAATACTCACTCCATCAGACAACCATGTATCTTAAGTACTCTATCTCTAGGTGGCCTCTTACCCTGGCAGCTCTCACATTTATTTTCATTGTGCTGTCCCTCGCCATCACTACATCAAACTGTTTTAGCATTTGGACCCGGCAGTGGTGCTGCTTATATCGTATTGGATCATGCTGTTGTTGCTGACACTCTCATGAAATGGCACTGAAGACACTAATCTCTGCTAAATACCAGAAAGAAAGATCTGGTGTGCCCCTGAATTGCTATGGATACTGTACGTGTTGGAACCAGTGTCACTTTTCTCAGAGCACAGCAATTAAAATGTTCATGACTAAGGCCATAGCCTAATTTTCTACCCTTGCTTTTCCTCGTCAGTCTTTTTGATGCATTTATTTCAGTGAGCCACATCTTTATTTTGGTGACTACCTCAAGTAACTATTGGCATTATGGAAGGTTTTAAAGTAAGAATTAAAATGAGATTGAATAAATACATACAAACATACTCTAGTACATTTATTGAAACTTCATTTTCATTACAATGTATATTATTTTCATCTATCAAAGTCAAAGTATCTTTAATGCAATGGAAAATAATTAAAATGGAACTGATGCACAGGATACTACCATATAGATTAAACAGCAGAATTCGGTAATCACCAAGTTATCTTAACCTGCTTGAGAATATTGCCAAAGGATAAAAAACAAGTTAAAAAAAAACTCTCATCTGCCAAAAAAAAAAACAAAATATATGCTCTCGGACTTAATTCCTAGGGAAAAAAAAAAACTACTGGACTCTCTCTCCTAATTTTATAGTTAAAATCAAAGATGAGTTTCTCTGGTATTCAGCCCAAGACAGCTCTTGAAAATGCACCTATACAAGACCAAGAGGGTTGGTGCAGACAAGATTCTCACTAACCATGAGAATTTACAAGGGGTCAGGGAAACTAAGCAAAAAACACACAGAAACAAATCAAACTAATTGAATACAGGTCTACCTGCCTTCACCACTGAGATGAATATATGTGTAACAAAACTGTCTAAACAACTATGTTTGCACACAACTAGATGCAAGGACAAAACACATTGTCAGAATAATATCCATTAGACAAACATATATGATGGTACATAAAATTTTATCAAAACAAATAAAATCTCCATTGCAGCCTTCCTGATATGAAAGCAAAAAAGCAGGTAAATATAGACTCCCGATGAGAAAGTTTAATTAAAATAATGTTAACAAGTATCAATAATAACTACTCAGCAAACAGTACATCAGAAAATGCAGCCATCCAAAATGAGGGGATTTGTAGCTAAGTTTTTACAATTAATGCTAAAATGAAAATCAATCTTCATCAGTGCAACAAAACTCAAAAACATAAGCAGCTGTTTAATAAAGATCTACCTCAGATTTATCACGTGTTCTAGATTAAATGCACTGAAAGGACTCATTCTTATTTTCTCTCTTTGTATGCTCTATTACACTATTTTGCAAATGAAGTACAACAAAATGGGAAACACAGGGTTAAGTGTTCTATGCATAATGTCCTACACAGAGAAGCCAAACTTTCTTCTAAAGATCCTTAATCAAAATTAATATCACATATGTGACAGCAGAACAAGTGAACAAATGTATCTTTCCTAGAGAATTATGTAACTGCATTCAGATGTGAAATTAGGAGATATTTAGTGAAAGAATCTGCATACGGTTTGTACTGATACTTAATATAATCTGAAAAGTTAAATTGTATTGAAAGATTAAGTTGAATGTTATTTCAGTTCTATTAAAATGATAATTTTAATATTCATTTTCTAGTACAAATTTATAAATCCATAACATATCTTTCCAAATTGAGATATAAGGTGATAACAACCACAAAAATAGTAATATGTTTAACTGATGCATGTAACATTGATCTAATAATTCCACCATTCTTAACAACCTATTATCATTATACTGCATCTGATCACCATGTAAACCAATCTAAACTTTAGCTAAAATACCTTACTTATCATAGGAAGGTTAGTCTTGAGAAATAGGGAACCCACAAGAAATACCAAGTTATGATAGCATTCTACCTCATCAAATATTTAAAAAACTAGTTTACCTTCAGGGATCTGCATCTATATATGTATACCTCTGTATCTGCATCTGTATCCATATGAATGATCTCCACTTTCAAATAAAAGAGCCAGTCAATAGCACCTTCTAAACTCAACCTCATTTTCATTTTAACTCTCAGGAATTGAAGGAGCATTATTTACTTTTAAGTCTAAAACATTTGGTATTCATATTGGAAACATTTGTAAGGAATCTAGATTAAGGTCATGTTTCAACTGCAATCTTATACCTAAATACTAAATTTTAAAGTAAGAAACCCACTATTACCTTCACCTGAACATTCTGCATTACTTACTGCTGAAAGGGTAAAAACACCGAAACCGAGTTTCTTGCTAGCCTTTATAATTTCAAAATACTGCCAAGAAGGTAGAGTTCTGTTTGTTTTCCAAAGTGATGTACTAATAATTTTGAGGAAACACACACACAGACACCCCAGGCCAGTTCTGGCCCACCACAATCTTCGATATAATTATCACCACCTAACATCCAGATGGGCACTTAGTTCACAAGGCTGAAAACTGTGTTCATTGCAGTGTGGCTCTCTTAACTCAGTCAGGGCAAAATGTGGAGAATAAAGATAATAGTCTCCAAGACCCTGTTTAGGAAACTCCAAAGAGAGTTTCAAAAAAAGCTCGCAGCGTATTCCTCTCAGCAATACTCTAGATTCCCACCCCTCTCGCTGTCCCCCCAAATAATACTCTAAAGGCCTTTCACGCTAAAGAGATTTTCAGGAGGGCCCTTAGCATATGCTCAATGTTTCCATCACTCTCACGTTGTCAGTGAATAGCTCAGGTTACAGTAAGATCTCACAGAATACAACAGATTTTTCAGAGAGACATCTATTACTAAATATCTGCTCTCAAGACTAGCTTCTAACGTGGGGGCATCAAACACATTGTCAAAGAAGCCTACAGGCAAAAGAAACCCAGTCCTTTCAAGCCATTCTGAGTAGAGAACACACCCTCATTAGTCCTTCAGGTATCCCTGTAGCAAGTTGGTTCACATAAAGTACAATCTCCCATTTTCTGAAAAAGCATTTTTATGTGACTGCTGAAATTCAATCATTCCCAATCCCTTTGCTTATGACAGTGTGTCTAAGGATCATTTATCTGTTAGAGATTTCAGCTTCTGGTAATTTTTACTATGCTATGAAATGACATAACCCATGAAAATACAAAATGTCAAAAGTATTTTTAAAACAAGAGCAAATGGAAGCTGGTCTTGCGCTTAGTCACTAACCGTGGAGGAGACTGGGCTCACCCTCCTGGAGGCAGGACTGTCACCGCCGGGGAACATCAAGTCCTTCACTGTTGTGACCTTTTGGGTAAATAACACAACCTGAGTTGTCTGAGCCCTTTCACATGGTCCATAATTGGATTAAGGGGATCCATGCATTCTTTAATATTGTTGGTAAAACTGTGTGTACGCAAGCATTTTTCTGCTGAAAGTCTACTGCTGCCTTTATTGCTGAGAAAAACCCATGATCTGTCTCTAGATTAAGAACAAATGGTTAAAGGGTCTGGATGAATGGGCGATTCATACTAAGAAATTACTAGGTTGGCTTAGTGTTTTCCCTTTGCTTCCAGAATTATCCTGTCTTGCAGATTCTCAGTCTCAGCACTATGCTTTCATCAAGATTCCTATTTAAGCCAAGCACTTAGGAAATCAAGAAACCATACCCATGGAAAATGAGCCTTGTGCATATATACTGAGAGGAAGGGAATTCACCTCAGAAACCACTTTCAGGAGCTGTCAAAACTCTAATAAGTCATATTTGTAAAAATACTTTAACACAGAATGAGGAAAAGCAATACTATATACAGATCTACTAATATGTCTCCTCTGATGAATGCCTTCAACAATTTCAAAGATGTACATGAAAAAGGAAAACATGGAAAAAACAGAAACTTACTGTACTCTAAGTTACATTGATACAAAGCATAATCCTGAAATAAAAGTAAAAATCTGAAGTGGATAAAACCAGGTTATTCCGATCTGTATCTACTTGGCCGTGAAGAAAGAACTTCGTGGGCCACGCTTTCTACACAGGGTGAGAAAACCTTCCGATCATGGAGAATCACTTTATTAATGGAGCTTCTGACTTCATGCATTTATGTGCAGCGTTTATGTATCAGACTGGCTCCCCAGAGCCCAACAGAAAAATCAATCCCACTGTCTTCCTTTCATCCCTCCAGTGCATATGTGTGGAAGCACAACCAAAACAACGTCAGTCTTGCTCCTGTTATGGGGGGTCTCTACTATTATGAAGACCCTGTATGTGTGACCATGAACACAAGACTGCTGACTTCACCACGGAGCAGTCGTTAGCCATTCTGCAAGTGCGTACCTCAA
>RJWT010002036.1:0-43317 GCA_004365215.1 Cuniculus paca
AAGTAAACAAAAAAAAAGAATTTTAAGAGAAAAAGAAAAAAAAATGACAAAGAATAATGAGACCAAAAGAATCCTTCATGCTAAGTTGTTTGGATCAGTAGTGTTTCTTTCTAAGACTTCCAGCATTGGAATCACCTTCTGTAGGATAGGAAGAGAGAGTCATACCTAGGGCCTCATATTTTCTCTCTATTCCTACTTAATGAATCAGCTGAAGCTCTGTGAGTGTTAAATGTTCCTGCCTTTCTGGTGAGGTCAGTCAGTGGTATAATGTCTGTCTCAGTACTCTGTTCACACAAGGGGGTTTTAGTAAGTCTGTCTGTATTTATTTATTTATTTCCTTTCTGTGCACTTGGTGCTACTGCTGTCCCCAACTAGTCCTGCAGTGTATGACCCGGTGAGGCACTGTGCTTGCTCCAGAGGCCCTCCTGTCCATGTGCTTGGGGGCGTTGGAATATCCTTGGAAAGTGTGGAAAGCAAGCAGGCCACTACATGCTATGCTGGAGGGTGGCAGTGTATGTGTGTGTATGGGGTGGGGGGAGTGCAGGTGAGGTGCAGGGCTCCAAGTAACCTGATTGGCTTGATGCTGACTCCCTCAGACCCAGTCTACTCAGAAAACTACACAGCAACAGGTCTGACTCCTTACTATAGAGGATGGTCCTGCTGACCATAATGTCCTTCACAGCCTAAGCTCCACACTGATTAAACTTCTCCAGGGGATCTGTGACTAATCCTTACCCTTTCCATGAGGGCCTCTGTGGTCATCTCCCACTCAGTCACTGCAGTGGGGTGTGCCCCCAGGCACCCTGGAGTATGGAAGTTATATGAACTTTGATCCTCTGAGTAGCTCAGCCTCAAGCAATAAGCTGCTTCTCAAAGTGGCTCTTGGTTTTGCCATTACAAGATAGATAAGGCTTAGTGCTGCTTTGGATTTCTTCTCCAAAGCTAGACTGGCATAGGAGAGGAATAACTTTTAAAGTAAATCCTCACACTAAATGTGTAACTTGCAATAACTGTGAGTTTCTCTTTTGGCTAGTGATGTAAGTCTGTTATTTATCACTGACTTCCAGCCCTCTCCAGACTTAATTTGTGTTTCCCGGGGTAAGCCCCCTGCTCCATGTTTTGGCATTGTAGATTGTCTCATACTTTTGGTGTTGCCTTTCTGTTTCACCATGCTTTTTACTTTTGCTTTTATCTTTTTCTTGTTTATTAGAGCTCTTCTCTCCCTTTCTTCCGAATATAGTTTTTAATTTTTTTGTTCAAATTTCTTTATTTTATGAAAAATAAAACAAAATTTATAACCAAATAAGAATAACAATAGCTAATACACTGTATATTGTTATCTTCAAAGAAGTTACTTGGAGTATAAGGTATAAACCAAAGATTATTATAAAAAAGAAACATAATAGCACAAAACTTTCCTTTCAGTTAACTAAGATAAAATTAATAGTATCAATGAAGCAAATTAGCATATGTATTGAAATATTTTTAGAACAACAGAATATGTAATTTGGGGAAGTATTTGAACTTATTTCTACTTCCTACTTCTCTTCTATTTTGCTTTTTATGGAAATTGGTGTGGGGATTCCTCAAAAATCTAAAAATAAGAAATTCTGTTTGACTCAGCTGTCCCTCTTCCTAGGTAGCTTCTCCAAAGAGTTAAAATCAGTGTGTTCCAGGGGTATGTGCATGACTATGTTTATAGCAGCATGTTTGTAATAGCTAGATTTTAGAAACAGTGTATATGCCCATCAACAGATGAATGGTTAAGGAAAATGTAATATTTATACCCAATAGAGTACTACATTGCTATAAGGAAATCTGAACCTGAGGCATTTGCAGGTAAGTGGATGCAAATGTTTTCACAATGTTAAGTGAAGTAAACATGATGAACATAATGTTAAGTGACGTAAATCAGACACACAAGCTCAAATATTACATGGTTTCTCTTATATGAGAAAACACTATTCACACACACATACACACAAAGAACAAAATAATTTTTCTTTTATAACTTTAACTCTTCTAACAGATTTACCCAAAGGATACTTACATTCTAAGAAAACGTAAAGACAAAGGAGCAAAATACAATCTTAGACCTCCAGACAATCCTTTTTATAATAACATCGCCACTAACTTCTTGAATTAGGTTTTAGGTTTATTTGCTTGCTACTATAGTCTGTGGAAAATATTAATAAACTTAGACATCCCTGATGGCAAGGCCAGCTAGAAGACAGTGAGTTCATGCTCTGCAGCCCTCCATTACATCTCAGATGGTGGGGCTGGCTGGAAGACAGTGAGTTCACGCTCCAGGCCTCCTCCATTACATCCCTGATGGCAGGGCCAGCTGAAAGACAGTGAATTTTCACTGTGCACCCCTCCATTACATCCCAGAGCATAGGCCAGCTGGAAGACAGTGAGTTCATTATCTGGGTCAACTCCATTATATCCTAAATGGCAGGGCTGGCTGGAAGACAGTGAGTTCATGCCCCCGACCTCCTTCATTATCCCTCCCTCCCCCAGACAGCAGAAACAACTGGAACAGTGTAAGACTAATGGGAACCCCAAGACCCAGGACAACAGCCTGCCACACAGACACACACACACCTTTGGAGGGCAAAGTAATCAGCGAGGCCAGTAACGTGAAAGTGCCTGAAGCAGCAGTGAGGAGACAGCAGTTGGACTCTGGAGAGCTCCACCAACAGAATGCCAGTCCCAGCCCCTACATCCAGAGGCCAGGATCGGCTTTATACCTAGCACACCTCTGGGATATAACATGGACATTATCATAGGACCATAAACACCAGAAGAAAGAAGGTAGTTGGGATTAACTATATAGAACCAACTACATCTGCACTTGCCAGGCAGGCACTTAGGCCACTGAGCTAGATCCCCAGCCTTTATCTTTTTGAGACAGTGTCTCACTATGCAATTCAGGCTGGCCTTGAGCTCACTTTGTAGCCCAGGCTGGTCTCGAACTCACAACGATCTGCCTGTCTCAGCCTCCCGAGTGCTGGGATTACAGGCGTGAGCCACCATGCCCGGCTTCATTGTTTTGTTTTGATTGGCTTTTTTTCTGTTTGGTTTTGTTCTCTTTAAAATGAAATGAAATGAAATGAAATGAAATGAAATGAAATGAAATGAAAAATAAACTTAATACCCCTCCCTCTCTTCTCCCAGTGGCCTTCTTGAACTGCTCTCTTACTTCATTTCTTTAGTTACTTATCTTAATCTGCTTCAATTCAGTGAAGATAGTGAAAAATGAAAGAGAGGTACATTATGAGTCTCAGATTTCACCTTAGCCCAGTAAGAATGGCTGTCACCCTAGCCATTCCCAGTTTCCATATCCATCTGTGCACCCCAAGGTGTGAATTTCTCCACCTAGCTTTATGGCCTGTGTGTTTAGGAGCTGTCCCCCCACAACTCCACTCCAGATATTCCTGTGTCCATGTACCTCAGGTTGATGAAAACATCCATGCTGAAGCATATCTCTGATCACACTGGTAGATAAGGAAAGCAGTCAGATCTCTGAGCCCTGTGTTGAGTATAGGTAGCCAGGGTTGCGGTTGGGGATAAGCAGTCCAGTCAACTTAATGCTAGCTCTCTCAGACCCAGTCCCCTCCAAAAGCCCCTCATTACAAACCAGGCTTCTCAGCGTGGGAAGAGGTACCCCTGTGTTCTTCTTCGCCTGAGTCTAAAGTTCTCAAGGGGTCTATGTCTGGTCTGGGGCCTCTTTGTGACTGTCTTATGTGGCTGTCTCCCACCAGTCTCTGTTGGTAGAGTGACCCCCGGAAGCCAGGAAGTGTAGTTGTTTTCTAGCTCGGTTTTAACCTCTTCACAAAATGGCTCATGATTGAACACTCTCAAATGTAGTGGGTCCCACACTGTTGTTTCTTATTCACTTGTAGCCTGCCCTATGGAAGGAGTCACTTTAAGTGTAAAATCCCATGCTTTTTTAGCATCTTACAATACCATTAGGTTTTTGAGGGCCGGCATTGCCAGTTTGATCTGTTGTTTCTGGAGCTGGAGCTGCTGGAGCCCGTGGAGCTGCTGACACCCCTTCCCAAACTCTAGACTTAGCTTGTGTTAGTGGACACAGGTCCCCCTACCCAAGTGCCAGAGTTATCTTTTCACACTGTTTCACCCTTTTCTCTGTGTTGTACTCTATTTCTCCAACTTCTTTGTAGTTTGTAGTTTTCTTGTCAACACCCTTCCAGTTTTCAGAGCTCTAATTCTTTTTTTCTTCACCAAAGTGGTGTTTACCAAGTGTCTTAATTCCACATCCCCAAGAGGCTGTATTTTGCTGCTGGCCTTATTCTAACCTCTAGTAATTCTCTATAGCCACGGAATATATTTAAAGACCTGGAGTGTCCTGGGTTGTTTAGAGAAGTGTTACCACCTTCCTCTTGTCTAAGTTGCTGTTTCCCATCGTATGAGCTTCTTTTGAAAAAGTTTTAAAGGCATAGAAACCAAAATACCTGATGAGGGTTCTTATAATATTTTTGAAGTTCCAACTCAAATTATATCACTTTCAGAAAGCTTTGTCTAACATATCAAATAAGTTCTAATTATTTCCTTGTTTGTTTACTTGGGATGCTATGTAAAACTTCTACTATAGTATCAGTGATGTTTTATCTCTCCTTGGATTGTGACATCCTTGAAGTTAGGAACTGTCCCCCAGTACCCTTTTAGTGCTCTTATTCATAAAAATTGTGTATTCAGTTGAATTGTATTTGGATATAATATGTGAGTAATAATTGTGAGTGATCCTAGGGCTCTCTTACTAACAGTATAAATAGCTATTCATTCTTTCACAGTTATTACTTTGTTTTATTCAAAACAAATTAAATATGTCTCTCGAGCAAGTTGTTCACTTTCTTCAAAGGAACACAAAGAATTGTGGAGATTTGTTCAGCCCAAAAAAACCTAAGGGAAGGGTAGAAATCTTTCTTATTTTCACTTGCTAGATGCTCCCTGTCCAAGTTCATGTGATTCTTTTACTTTGTTTCCTAAGTTCACAATGCCTTATCAGTTCTTCCACATCCCCAATGCCATTCTAGTTGAGTACTGAGTGAGTTAGAACCTACCACTACCACTTCTTTTTTGAGATTCTTGATGTGGAAGTTTAGGTAAATAATTTTAGAACTTTCTTCTGTTAAAATATAGATATATGTAACTATGAATTTGCATCAAAACATTTCTATAGTTATATCCTATAAGTTGGTTACTGTGCTTTTGTATTTATTTCATGGTACTTACTAATTTTGATTTCTTCTTTGCTTTATTTTTTTATTTAATAGTCTGTTGTTTAATTTCCATATAGTTGCAAATTTGAGTTCTGATTTCATTCCATGGTGGTCAGAAAAAGTGCTTGGTATGTTTTCAGTCCTTTTAAGTCTTGTTTTGTATCCTAACATATGCTCTGTTTTAGAGTATGTCCTATTTGAGAATAATGTGTGGTTTACTGTTGTTGAATAGAACATTCTGTAGCTGTGTTGATTTATATTGTTGATTAGGTCTTCTATTTCTTTCACCTATTTATTTTACTTACTGTACATTTTTATACTTTCTGTGTGCTCTATTTTGTATTCTCATAATTTTGTTTTTGGTCCTTTAGACATGAATTCCTTTTGTGTTATTTGTTTTGTTTTGCTTTGTTTTGTTTTTGGTCATTTTGAGACAGAGTCTCACTATGCAATTCAGGCTGGTCTTGAGCTCACTTTGTAGCCCAGGCTGGTCTCAAACTCACATTGATCCTTCTGCCTCAGCCTCCTGAGTTCTGGGATTATAGGCATGTGCCAGCATGCCCAGCTCCTTTTGGTTTTTTGAACGTATTTTAAAAAGCTTATTTGAAGTTTTGTCTTATTAAAAGTCTGGCACCTGGACTTCCTTGTAAACCATTTCTGTTACCTTTTTTTCCTGTACAAAGGTCATATGCTTTTATTTGTTTGCATAACATGTACATTTAAAATAATAAAATGTTGCCAGATGTGGTGTGTCGCATCTGTTTAATGCCAGCACTCAGGAGACTATGGTAGGAGGATCACCTTGAGTTCCAGGCCAGCCTGGGCTACATAGCAAGTTCAAGGCCGGCCTCAACTATAAAAGTGAGACCCTGTCTCGAAAAACTAATAAATAAATTAATTAATATAATGGGGCAACCTTTGAATCAGATTCTTTCCTTTCCCTAGGGTTTGTTTGTCCTGTTCGTTGTTTTGTGACTTTACTGTACTTTTTGTCATGTGCAGCACTGAAGTCTCTGCTCGGTTAGCTTAATACTAATGATTAGACACAGATTTTCTTAAAAGCTTGGAACCGTGAAATCCCCCAATCTTTGCCAAGGGCTCCTGTGTGCATGTTGAGGCATGCCTTAAGGACTTAGGTAGGAAGTTAACAACTTTGCTTATGTTTAAACTTCTTGATTACATAGAATTTAAGTTAATTATAAATGTGTTTAGAGCCTTTTCAAGTCTTTTCTGATCATGTACAAATCTCTTCTTTTCACATAACCTTCTAGGTTCCCAGGAATATGTCATAGCTTTTAAAAGTCCTCTCTGGACAGCTAATTTCCCAATTTATCTTTTTAACCCTTTCATTCAACTACTACCTTACTCCTAAGAGTGAAACTTGACTCTTGTTTTCGACAAATGCCTATGGGAAAGGCATTTTGCAATGGACAGGCCCTGATTTAGGTCAAATAAAGACATCTCTGCAAATAGGAATGGAAAACAAAACGAAACAGGGATGAAATCTTCCAGGAGACCACCAGATAGGTCAGGTAATAACAATGTGTCTTTGAAGAAGTACCAACCCTATTCTGTCCCTTTTGGCATCTGGTAGGCTGCTGGTTTTCTCCACAGTTGTACTGATTTTAAAAAATATCATGCAGATTGAATGGGGGAGAGGAAATGGAAATAGATCAGAGCAAAATGTCTAGCTTATATTTTTACCAAGATTCAGCTGTTATTCTTGAATAAGTACTCCCTGGATTGCTGAAGTTTTGGATTAATTTCCAGAGTTCTGAAAAAGTTGACCATTTTGTATGGTTTTCTTATTGCTTTTATAGAGGAGTAAATTCTTGAAGACCCTCATTCTACTACTTTTGCTGACTTCACATTTCACTCATTATTTTTTTGTTTTGTTTATTTTTTTGAGGCAGGGTCTCACTATGTAGTTCAGGCTGGTCTATAGCTAACTATGTAGTCCCGGCTGTCCTTCAATCCTCCTGCCTCAGCCTCCCCAGTGCTGGGATTACAGGTGTGCACCACCATGCCTGCTGAGCTGCTGACTTCACTCCTATCATTTTTCAGAGAAGTTAATTATCCTTTCCCCTCCCTTACCACCTCTTAAAGTATCAGCAACTATCGTTGGTTCTTTCTATGGATTCTACATTCATCACCCAACTTCACATAAAAAATATTTAGGAAAAAATTTGTCACTATTGTATATGTACAGACAGTTTTTCCTGTTATTAATCACTAAAGAATTTAGTATAATGACTATTTATATAGCATTTACATTGTGTTAAGTATTATAAGTAATCTAGAGATGTTTAATGTATATGAGAGGATGTGTATGGGTTATATGCTAATACTACACCATTAAAAATACGCAATTTGAGTTGTCTTAGAATTTGATATCCATGAGGGGAGAGGAGTCTGTGGAATGAACCCCCACAAATACGAAAATAGTATTTCACTTTTTAATAGTTAAGACACTTTATTCTAATAGCTATAATTACTAATTATAAATAGTTGGAATAAAAATTGAAAACAAGTATATAAAATGGCTAATTACTGATCATGTATTGAAAGCAGTAAGAAGTTCCACACCATCAAATAAACTAATTCTGAAGTTTCCCCAAGATAAATTTTACAGCTCCAGCTTCTTTAGTGTTTATCAAAATACAAAGGGAAAAAGTAAAGGTCATCCTTTCTGATGGCAAACATGACCCTCGCAAGCTGAGAGAGAAAGCCACTTCACAGATGGAGGTGGGGGTGCTCCAGGACTGTGGTCCATCTCCTGTGGGTGAGACCCAGACTTTGGCCAACACATTCAAGTGGGCACTGGAAATACGGGGTGTCACTCCGGCTGCATGCTTACCAAGAGTGGGCCCCATACCCCTGTCATGGTTCTCCCAGTCTGCCCTGAGATGACCATGTGAGCATGAGTACAAGCACAGTGCTGTGGAATGCAGGTGACCCAAAGACAGGTGGGCCATGGAGTCTCAACTGTGACCATGCAATGGTTGGCATTTGGTGGTCACATCTCTTGCTTTCCCAGAGGAACAGCTGATCTGATGACTAGAGTTAGGCTGAACTGCAAAACCTACACTAAGTAGTATCTCCTTTCTGTGTGTTCAAGTGTTTTCCTTATCTTGTAATTTTTAACTATTTTTAAAAAATGCACTGAGTTTGGGTTAAAAACCAACCACCAAATGGATCCTGACACCAATCTGTAGCCCAATGGCTCCTGGAGGCCAGGTACCCCTGTACCCAAATCCCTTCCTTCTCAGTACTGACAGTGAGTTGATTTTTTTTAACAGTAAAATATTGAGTAGTATAGTACCAGAAACTGCTTCAGGGGAAACAGAAACTATTTACATTAAATAAAAACCTGGCTGCAGTAATGTATAGCATGGTGTGTCTACACTGTGACCAACCCATGGAGACAGCTTCTGGTACTCAGGACCATAGAGTCACACAGTTTGCCACATGAGAGGAAAACAGAGGGTGAAAAGAGGGAAGTGAGTGGGGCGGGCGGGGGGAGTTCTGCTTCACTTCTGGTTCCAGAGCTGAGTGGACAGCCAGTCTAGTCCTTTGTAGAGTCCATCCCCACTGGTGGCATAGAGTGCAGCCCCAGCTTGTCTGTGATTTCAGCTGTATTCATTGCAGTGGGGAGATCCTACTTGCTAGCAGACACAAGGAAGACAGCATCCTAGAGCTTGTCCTTGGCTGGCATCATGAGCTCCTCACAGGCCTCGTTCACATGCTCTCTGTCATTGCCATCCACCACAAAGATCAAGCGTTAAGTGTTCTGGATCCGACAGTGGGCAGATCTTGTCCTGGCCACCCACGTCCTGGGAGGTGAAGCTGAGGTTCTTGTATTCAACAGTCTCCACATTGAAACCTATGGTAAGAGTGGTGGTTGCAATTTCATCAAGCTTCAGTTTCTACAGAATCATCTTTCCAGCAGCATCCAGGCCCACCATGAGAATTACATTTCTTTTTTTGCCAAAAAACCCCTTGAGGTTCCCGAAGATATTCCCTGTGCTTGGGGATGTGTAGAAGCGACCCTGGCCAGGGATCTCAGTAGGGCTGCTCCAAGCCAGGTGTTGGTTTCACTCCCACAAGATGGCGGCGCTGACCTGTTTCATTTTCAGTGTGGTGATCCAGCTTACTTTGACTTAGTGAGTTAGTGGGCAGACATAGTCTTCTTTGTTCTTGATAACTTCTGTTTTCTCACTTCTGTTTTTCTTAAGGGTCTTTCTTATTAGAGTTTTGAGAACAAGTTGGGAATCAGTATCTCTTAAACTATTGAAGCACATAAAGCTAAAAAAAGATGTTAGTAAGGTTGAGAAAGAAAGAAGAAAAAATGTAATATACAGCCACATAAACAGAGTAGTACCAGCAAAAAAACCCCAACAATTTTCCTGGACTTAAATAAATGACTAAAATATTAGACCAAAAAAAATACATTTAGAATTTTAAGAAACTTGCATTATTATCTGATTTGCATATATATTTATAATGTTTTGTAATGTGTTTGCTATTTTGTCATATCAGGATGCTCGACATGCAGCAGAAGGAGAAATATATACCAAACTTAATCAAAAAATTGATGAATTTGTTCAGCTTGCTGATTATGATTGGACATTGTCTGAGCCAGATGGAAGAGCTAGTGGTTATTTAATGGATCTAATTAACTTTTTGAGAAGTATCTTTCAGGTGTTTACACATTTACCTGTAAGTATAATTTCAAAAATTGTATTGCAAGTGTGCTTACCAAAGTATATTTTAAAATTTAATTGCAGTTTGAGGTTGTCTTATTTAAATCAACTACTGAGATTGCAAATTTCCTTTTTTTTTTTTTTTCTTTGAGACAGGATTTGGCTGTGTAGTTCGAGGTGCTTTGAACTCACTGTGTAGCCCAGGCTGACTTTGAATTCATGGTGATCTTCCTGTCTCAGCTTCCAGGGTGCTGGGATTACAAGTGTGTGCCACGAAGGCTGCATAAAAGAACCATAACTTAGCAATTTGTTAGAGGTTTTACTTTATTTTACTTTTTAAGCAAAATAATTACAGTTCTCTTTCCACTAAAACTAAAACAGAACCCTAAAATTGATTTAAATAAACTCTAATAAGTGTTTTCATAAAAGTCAATATAATCAGTGGTTTTTCTAATTAGATAAAGCCAAGAAATTATTGGATATTTTTAAATCTTATTTTTTTATTTGTACCAGGAATTGAACTCAGGACCTTGCGCTGGCCAGGCAAACGCTTATGCTACTGAGCTATATCCCCTATTAGATATTTTTTAGTCAAGAAATGAAAAGTAAGATAGGAGCATCTTGGTACATACTCATAGTGCATATGCATTTTGAACTTCTGTTGATGAAACAAAGGACAAAAATGATAGAACAAGGACATTTGAATATGAATTGTCTGAAACTGTATTCTTCAGGTAAAGACTGCAGAGACAGAAGGATTGGATGAACATTCCTGTATTAGTATATCTAGATACAGTGCAACTACTGTTAAAACAGGAATGGAGTAGTTTTATACAAATGAAAGTGGAAGAAATTTTATCAACCATTTTATTCTATGATGTGACCTATAGCTGAACATAAAGAAAAGCTATTTAACCTGGAATCCAAACCCTCTCCCTCGTTCGAAAGGAAAAAGAAGTTACGTTCCTCATTCTGTACTTTTTCCCCATTGGGAGTTGCTTAGAGGCTTCTTTGGAATAGGTGAGGGAAGGTGTTTCTAAAAAAATAAGAAAAATAGCTCGAAAAGATTTTAATCATGGACCTGGACCAAAGAATTTTTAGAAGCTTACCCACAGATAATGGTGTATTTCTGACTGCTGTCCTTGAATTGGAAAAGGAAACTCATAAATATAATTAATTTTTTTATCATTTGGTTTCTAAAGAAGTGTTTTTATGTAGTGTGCACTAAATAATTGTAAAATGAATTTGAATTCACTTTGTAAGTATGAATCTCCATGCAGTCCTCAAGAATAAATAAATGCACATTCAGGCAGACACACACACTTTGTTTTTATGTTGTAAACTTGTATACATTGGTGCGAAGTGGTAGGTAGAAATTTTGTGCATAAATGGGAGAAGATTAAGGGAGATTATATGTTATTAATGTTGGGTGTAAATACCACATCCCAGAAGGCTAACGTCCTGGAGGAAAAGCTGCTTTATTATACCCTGAAGACATTGAGAAACAGATTTCTTGGTCTGTCCAGATCACTCATCTCATCTGTAATAACATTTTGTATGGTGTTAAGTGAGTCTTTCTATGCCATTTTGGACTTTATGTCATCTGACATAGGTTTTTCCATAAAAGATACAGAATTTTATTCAGTGTAGCTCAACAAATTCAATAATAATTACAGGGAAAATGCCCCTACAACATTATGTTCTTATTTAAGGATGAAATAAAAGCAAAATTTCCAAGCAAAAATATTGTTGTTGACCATGATAAAATGTGATTGTAGTTGGTAGAGTGATTGTATTATGCCTTAACGTATTAATACTCTGAAACCCTGAAATTATAGAAAATATTCAACTAGATCATTTTCTTCCGAAGAACAGAAGTTAGTAAGTGTATTTTTTTTTCTAAGTGAAACATGGCATTATGTAAGCCACTATTTTATTTACATGTTTTAAACTGGAAATGATTTCTTGGTTTGAGTTTACTGTTGAGCTCAGAGAGGAATCAATTCTGAACTTCTTCAACCCTCAAAGATTATTTGGAAGATATTTTTAAATCACATTCAGTCTTGTATCAATCACCTGAAGCAGAACTCACTATCCCGCTTGCAGGTATGAGAGGCTAAGTAATGGGTCTAGTTTGGCCCCTCTCCCTCCTTACATTTTGGCAGTATTTAGAAACAATGGAAGGAGTTAAGAGTCCGTGGAACTTGTGAAACCGAGGGCTATTCTTACGAATTGTGCGAATGTTGGCCAATAGTGCAAAAATTGGACAGGAAGTAGATTTTCTGGGACAAAGGTGGCTATCTTACCTCCCCTACTCTGTAACCTGTGTTTGAACGTTTTTTAATTTAAAACCTCTACCGTTAGCTTTACTGAGTAGTTTTTGTCATCCCTATCACTGCTGGAAAGGAATGTGTTCTAAATCAAGGATTGTCATGATGTGCAATTGCTGATCACTTTGCCCAGTGTAAGTTCCACTGGGTCCAGAAATGTTACAATCTACTTAATAGGATTTTTTCTCTATTTGCAGGATATCAGAATGGTGGAGACTAATAGAATTATAATTTTTATGGAGCTCAGGGAAAGAAATCTGTCATCTTCACAGATTGTGGTAGTAGTAGAAAGCTGTAAGATTTGGAGAATACCAATAATGTCCACTTCACCTCTTATTTCCAGGGTTAGATAAGTGAGCATGTTGGTATATTTATCCCTCCCTTGTTTCTCTTAAGAGTTAGCCAGAAGGAAAAAAAAAAAAAAAAAAAAAAAAAAAGAGGTAGCCAGTACAGCCCTATCTGGGTATGAAAGAATAAATAAAGAACTTTCTTACCTCTAAATCAGTGGTGACAAACCTGTGGCACATTGAAAGCTGTACAAGTTTACCATCACTGCTCTAAATACCGATTCATCTGCACTTCCTTGTGCTCTATCTGGAAAGCCAGGCTAAATAGTCAGTGTTTATAGTAATCATAATTATTTCTTCGTTACTCAAAATATCAAACTGGCCTTTTAAATGTGTTATGTGTCTTAAGGGAACTCGCCTTTTTATGACTCATTTAGAGCTTATTAATCTTTTTATCACTCCTAAGGGTGTGGGTACTAAAGAGAGGAGGTTCATAGGATTGGTTCTAGAGTTATAAGGACTTATGTTTGAGTCTTAGATTTGTGATTTACTAATTATGAGATCTGGCTTAACCTCTCATCCTCTTCCCTTCCACAAAATGAATATAATTCATTTTTCCCATAGAATTATCACCAGATGAATTAAATTGGTATATAGAAAACTTGCCTGATAGGATGCTTGGCATAAAGTTAGTACTGGTACTATTTTTGCTGTTGTTGTTTTGAGGCAGGGAATCAAACTCAGGACCTTGCACTTGCTGGGCAGGCACTGTGCCACTGAGCTATATCCCTGGCCCAAAATTGGTACTATTAATAAATGTTAGCTTTGTCTTCTTCCTCTGCTAGAGTTTTAAGGCCCTTTTAGTGGCTTTTCACCTGTTTTTCATGTTATACTTATGTCTCTATTTTTAGATTGCTTTCATTTTCAATTTTATGCCTTTACATGATATAGCCATTTAAAAATTCTATATTAATTATGAAAGACATTCGTTGTAAAGCATGTTAGCTTATGTTACAGTATTTACAATAAATGGCTGTGAAATCTGATTGTGTGAAGTAAAACTTATTTTATCCCTAAGTTACTACCCTTGAAAATTGACTGTTTTCACTACTTCAAATGTATAAATAACCGTTCTTTTAAATAATAATATAGCTAAGTATAGAGAATAAAACAAAAATTATTTTGTTAAAGGATAATAACTGTACAATATATTTTGGTAGTATTTTGAAAATTATTTTTTTCTGTGCATTTATGACGTGAAATTTAAGCCTGACTTATAAGCAGGTTTTACTTTTGAGGTGAGATTTTTATACAAGTCAGAAAATTTAAAGCCAGGAGAATTTTTAAAAAACATTAGACATTCATTTTCCATTTATATGAATATAAGTAAAATAAATATTTGAGCAGGTTGTACATCTGGTCATTCTCTATGACTGCCAGTGGAACTGAGTTAACATTTTACTGTGAACTTATTACCCAAAGACCCCAGCATTAGTCTGTTTCTGGAAAAAAAAACTAACATTTACTTCTGTCATAAACACTAATTGTGTGTTTACCTCAATAAAGATATTTTACTGATTTACAACCCCTTGGGCCAGGGGTTTAGCTCTGCGGCGCAGGCGTCTGCCTGGAAAATGCAATGTTGTGAGTTTGATACCTGGTACAAAAAAAAAAAAAAAAGAATTGCTTTCTAATTTGTAACCACTAAGGACTATAAGTAAATAGTAATAAGTTTATAATATCTTCATGTATTTATTCACAGAAACAACCCAATTTATCTGAACATTTTTACTGAAAAATGATTGCCTTCTATAGAAGCAAATAAGGGATTTTACATGATCGATTTTCACTTTTTAATTTTTTTTTTTTTAGAAACTCCATTATTTGCCTTTAACCATCATGAAAGCTTCTCTGTTTACTCTAGAGGCATTACATTTGTAGGCAAATCTGATTTCTATTTTAATTTTAAATGTCAAAACTTTTATATTTATTTATTTTCTTAAGCCTTTTGTTAATGCTATAAAATAGTAATTTTCTGTTGCAAGAAGTAAATTGCAGAAAATTGCTTATTTGAAAATTAATATATTTGTATTTTAAAATTTTAGTCCTTTTAGGCATTTATTAAATTGGTGTCTCAATTAGCTAAATTCTTGAGCCGGGCATAGTGGCACATGTCTGTAATCCCAGCACTTGGGAGACTGAAGCAGGAGATCACAGGAAGTTCAAAACCAGCCTAACCTGCATAGTGAAACCTTGTCTCAAAAAGACCAAAAATAAATAAATAAATAATAGAAGAAAGAAAACCTAAATTCTGATTAGTCTTGAGAAATTTATTTCATAAGTTGTAAGTCTCATGAATATATATACCATAGCATACTTAGATACTTTGCTAGTAAACGTTGTAGAAAATATTCTGAGTTGCCCTGAGGACCTAATTGGAAAAAACAGTAATAACAGAAGGGCTTTCAGAAGAAAACATATTTTAGTAGGAAGTCAGTGGATTGGGAGAGAGAATTTAAGACCTGACCCATAAGCAACAGATCAGAGAGATATAAATGGAAATAATTAAAATGGAGTTTTCTCAGTCTATAGTCTAAATATATGTATATGTGTTACATTAGTGTGCATACAGCCACTACTTTTCTTTAGCAGAGTTAGAGATGAAATAGACTAGACGATAGATCATTGGTCTAGGCTTTCTGAGCGAAGTACAATCTTGAACAGGAAGATTCAGTACTAAGAACATGTGAAAGTGTAGAGCTGGCAGTTTTACTACCAGAGGACAACAGAGAATTCATGTTTAGAAAGTTACCTGAGTTTTTGCAGGTAGGAATAGCAAAGACCTAGGAATTCAAATGATATCTTTCCCTTTTAGCCTGTAGTTTTTGGTAGGAAGAAAAAAAAGTAGGAGAACTTTCCCCCTGAATTAAGTGGGCAAAAGTTGAAATAAAAGAAAAGATACAAAAATATGTGGATAAGAGATTAAGTTAAAATTACCTTTTATTATGAGTAGAAAAAGACAAAAGGGAGGTTAAATCCTTGAGTCTAGAGGAGATGGTAGAGAAAGATGTTAGGAGTTTCCTGTGCAAGCCAAGATCTGGTGATGCTAATGAATATCTTTTTTTTTTTCTTTTGTTTATCTGTTTAAGGAGGGAGCAGTTTTGATGAGACATGATAGAACTAATGAAAGAGCAATTTTGAAGAGGTGATAGAACTAATAAGATGGTAGAACTAATGAAAGGGGTAATAACCTTGGTGCATTCATATTTACAGGATGTTTGCAGGTCAGTAGTTATAACAGAAAATGCAATAGGCCAAGATACTGATACATATACAAAATTTGGACATGGTACTATAATTCAGAAAGTTAAGAGATTAGGCTTTGTAGAACACAGTGCCACCAAAGGAGCATGTTCATGCTAGTATACATATAGACGAGAGGTTCATCATGGCAGTTGAGACAAAGTCTCACTGTATGGTCTAGGGCAGCCTTGAACTCTTAGAGATCCTCTCGCCTCAGCCTCTCAAGTGCTGGGATTACAGGTATGCCCCACTACACTCAGCTGGCAAACTACCTTTTAATCACATTTTTTAAGTCCAGGAGAATATAGGCATTGTGTGAAAGCTGTCATTCTTTTATGGAAATCAGTGTGGTATATGGACCATTGAAATTAAAAACCTCTGTTGATTCTTTGGAAGCAAGAGGGGAGTAATTGACAAAGATCTGTAATAGATGTTGCAAGAATTTATTCTTTACTCTTAGAATATTGAATGTCATGTTCAAGTTTATTCCTAAAAAAAAAATAGCTTACCTTCATCATCCCCTTCCCACTCTTTGTGGTCTTTTTTTTTTTAATATGTACCCTTCTTTCTCTTGATATATTTTCATTATTCTTTTAAAATTCCATCCCAGTTATCCCTTCAACTGGAAGTGATGCTAATAGTATCCGTATCAACCCCATTCTCGTGATCTAGGGGTTAGACCCAGTGAAGTTACTTATTCAGAAGCATGTTGTTATTCAGTATGAATACATACCAAAATTAAGAACCCTCAAATTTGAGGATACTGGTATGTTAAATAATTTATTTCAGAAAAAGGTGTAAAGTAAAATTAAAAACCATAGACCTTAATAAGAGTTACTTCATCCATGTCAACTAACAGAAGATGCAAAACCATTATCAAGTTGAGGAAGTTGGACTTTGACAGAACTCAGTCTTTCCATGTAGCCTTACCCCATGTACCCATTTTGTAGAATCTGTTTTTCAGATGTAAGCCTCAATAAATGAAACCTAACTTGTACTAAATATAAATCCTTGAATGAATAATATCTATACTATGTTTTTAATAATGTTTTATTTATGGCTATGTTTATAATGTGTCAGCCACTGCATGTATTAATAAGAGCCAATTGGCTTGGGTGACTTTTGTCCAATTATCATGTGAAAACTACCTCTGTTGTCTTAATTTATTAGTAGTTCAGACAGGGTCTTTGGAAATTTTAAGTTATACCAAGGGCGTAAAATATAAATTTTAATTATTATATGGCCCAGACTCTCTGAGCTGAGTAATTAATAAAGAAATAGGCAAATGGCTTTGGTATTGTAGAATGACTGCTTTAATAATGGTTCTTGTTATGCAGCGGTTTTTTTACTTGAATTCCATGAGTCATCTGTGCCACCCAGAGGCAGTCACAAGGACAGTGATGCTCATCTTGAGCTTCTCTTGCCTTTCTTACTTTGCCAAGCAAGAAGAGTTATAGGGGCTTAATATTTAACCACTTAACCTATTTAAACATATATACCTAGCATCCCAATACTCAGTAGCATGGAAATGAGACATTTTACAGCATTGTTCTCTCTGGACTTTTACTGCTCTGCTTGTCCCTGCATTCTCTTTCTGTCTTTTAAAATTAGGGTGAATTTGAAGGTATTGTAGTACTTCCAGGACAGAAGCAATCATATTTTCCAGAAAATTAAAAATATGTATACTACATGCCATCTAAGCCCATGTTCAAAAGTGTTTAAAAAAAAGGCTGCCAAAGTTTGATGAGCTCTGTGATTGGGATAAGAACTGTCGTAGTCACTTTCTTGACACAGAGACACAATACTCAACAGCATCCTAAAGGAGAGGAGGGTTTTTTTTGTTGTTGTTGTTTTTGTTTATTTTATTTTATTTTAAAGAGAATAAAACCAAGCAAAACAAAACAGAATAATGCCCATCAAAACAAAACAGTGTAAGTGATACAGGACTTCAGAACAAGACAATAGAGAATCAACAATGGTTACCATAATGCCGCTTGTCCCCAAGATAGCTGGCCATACCTTCAGATATAGTAAAAATCAAATCAGAGCAGAATAGAACCAATAAAAACAAAACAATACAATAAAGGACTTCAAAACAATAGTAAATCCAAATGGCTACTGTAATATATCTTGTTATCTTTGAAATAGCTGCCTATGTCATTGGATATGATAAAATCAAACAAGACAAAACAGAATACAACCCAGCCCAACAAAATAATGAAAATGATACAAGACTTCAAAACAAGATAATAGGGAGTTAACAATGGCTACCATCTTAAGAAGGAGAGCCCCCAGATATGCTATACTGCATACGTTATCCTCTGAATAGATGATCAGACCACCAACCTTAGACCTGCAAAGTCCGTGAAACACTAAAACACTACAAGCATTAAATTGTATTTTACCTCAATAGCTATCATCGCAGCCTGTGTTTCTCTGGATCAGCTGGTTGCCTACAGCAGGGTGGGAGTGGGGAGGTTAGCTCTTTTTATCTCCTAGCCTGTGTGCTGGAAAGGGCTGGCATCTGGCTGTTCCCGCAGTGGCCCACACATGGCACTGACTTGCAGGGAGGGCTTGCTATGAGGGGTTTATTTTAGCTCACAGTTTCAATCTGTAGTGAGCTGGCTTCAAGGCAGAAACAGGATGGGAGAGGTGTATGGTGAAGGAAAAGGTGCTTAATCCACAGTAGCCAAAGAGCACAGAGAGAGAGAGAGAGGGACAGACAGACAGATGGAGAGGAGGAGCCAGGGACAAGAATAAATCCTTTTAAAAGATAACCTCTTGAATAAATGGTGTTGGAAAAACTGGCTTTCCACATGTTGAAGACTACAACTAGCCCCATATCTCTCACCATACATTAAACTAAAGTCTGACTCTACAGGAAGAGAAAGTAGGTAGAAATCTTGAAGTCATAGGTGCAGGTAGAGAGTTCATGAACAAAACCCAGATTGCACAAAAAATACTTCAAAGAATCAACAACTGGAATCCCATCTTATTTAAAAGCTTTTGCACATCAAAAGAAATCACTAATAGAGTGAAAATATGACCCACAGAGTGGGAAAAAATTTTAGCCAGTTATCCCTCAGACAAAAGAATTATGTCTAAAACATAAAGAATTTTTAAAAAATCAGGCCCCCCAAATTTAAAGACCCAATCCAAAAATGGGCATCTCAGATGAAACACAAATGGCAAATAAACATATGAAAAAATGTTCAACGTCATTGATCATTTGAGAGATGCAAATTAAAGCAGCACTAAGATTCCATCTCACTCCAGAAGAGTGGCTATCATCAAGAAATCAGCCAACAAACATGGAAGGGGCTGTGGGAACCCTTCTCCATTGTTTGTGGTAGTGCAAACTGGTGCAACCACTGTGGAAATCAGTATGGAGATTCCGCAGAAAACTGGGATTAGAGGTCCCATTTAACCCAGCTATTCCCCTTCTGGGCATTCTTCCTGGAAGAATTAAAAACATCATACCACAGCAATATATGTGCACTCATGTTTATAGCAGCACAATTTGTAATAGCTAATCTTGGAAACAACCCAAATGCCGATTGAACAATGGAAAAAAAGATGTGGTCTTTTAATGCAATGGAGAACTACTCAGACGTAAAGAAGGATACAGTTGAGACTTTTATAGTAAATAGGTACAACTTAAGACCATACTCATAAGTGAAATAAATTAGACTGACTTGTGTAAACATCGTATTGTCTCCTTGGTGTGAGAAACTGAAAGAGTAAATAAGGTTCAAAATGTACAATAGATATTGTGAAATGGGAAGAAATTGTTGAAAAGGAAAGAGAAACTAGCGTGGGGGAAAGGGGAAAGGAAGGAAAGGGAAAGGTAAAACAAGATAGTTATGCTGGTAGTTTCTCTTAGTTCATTGAAAAGAAAGGTTTGTGCTAGTATTGTTTGAAGAATTTTTTTTTTTTTGGTACCGAGAATTGAACTCAGGACATCATGCTTGCCAGGCAGGTGATGTGCCACTGAGCTGAATATCTGGCCCTAGAGAATTTTTTGCGCCCATACCTTGTACTCTGAGAAACACTTTAATGATAACAATCCTCAGTGTATTGACTATTATTAGTCTATTATTTTGTTATGAAATTTTTACTTTTATTCATTAAAAAAATAGAGTAATCCATTCCAGGTCATGCACCCTGTGGTATACCTCCAACTAGGCCCTGCGTTCTAACAGCAAGTCAGCTATACCACGTCTGTAATTTACTCACCTTCCAAAAGCCCCACCTCTGAACACTTGATACTTTTGGGGGCCATTTACATCTAAACCAGAAGGAATACATTTTGAAAGAACCAGAAATGTGCCATATACTATAGGTAGTCCTGAAGTTTTCTCACTTTGAAAAAAATTTTTGCTTTAACTTTATATTCTATCCAACGGGGCCCCCGATGTGTGTTTCAAGAGCAAGTATTTGTGTTACTGTTTTACATTTTTATAAATGGGGATTGTTAGGAGGAGGGAAAAAAGCATGAGAGAAGAATGGGAATTCATACTTAACTGAGAATTGTGGCTCACTGATGTGCTAACATCAGGACAGAAAGTAAATATAGAAAATATAAAAATAGAAAAGACTGGCACATGCCTGTAATCCCAGCACTTGGGAGGCTGAGGCAGAAGGATTGTTGTGAGTTTGAGACCAGCTTGGGTTACAAAGTGAGCTAAAGGCCAGCCTGAACTGCATAACGAGACCCTGTCTCAAAAAAAAAGAAAAAAAAGTATTTTGGAGAAGGTGGAGGTTGTTTTAGTATATTTTGAGAGACTTGTTGGCTTAAGCTCAACAATCTGTCTTCAAGGTAGTATTAAAGTTATTATTAAAACTCACAAGGGGAATTCATCTTGGTATTTAAACCTTTGTAACTCACCCATTCCATATTATTGGGAATTTGAGACATTTTCGTGTTGTATAGAATGTTCACTCTGAAGATGGATTAAAATATATCTTTTAAGTAAAGGAATCCTTATACATTTATGAAATAATCCTGGGTTTATTTCACATAGATCATATTCTATGCTGTTTTATTTTTTCTAATTTAATAACATTTTTACATTTGAACAAGGGGTAATTTCATATAGCAAAATTTTCGTGGTTCATATGTATAAATCAGAAGAAAGAATATATTTCTCTTTTAAAATGTCTATACTTATATGGGGGATACTATTATCTTGTTTTGCATTCATTGTTTTGTTTTTACTGGTTCTATTCTGTTTCTGTTTTGTTTGATTTTACTGTCTGAAGGTATGGGCAGCTATTTTGAAGACAAGAGGCATTATGGTAACTATTGTTGATTTCCTATTACCTTGTTTTGAAATCCTGTGTCACTTACATTGTCTTGTTTTGAGTGGCTTTATTCTGTTTTATTTTGCTTAGTTGTATTCTCTTTAAAATAAAATTTAAAAAAATAAATTTTATTTAGGCATCTTATTTTTCAAGTAAGAGTTTATTTCTAATTCTAGTATTTAACTCCACATTTGATGAAAGACCTCCTTCCTTCAGTCTGTATATTTTAAAAGGTACTGCACTGTGGCTCTTTAAGAGATGACGAATTCATCAAAATACTCCCTTTCCTCTTTTACCTCTAAAATGGCTATCTCAGACTCATAACAGATGTATGTAGCAAACTAGAAGCATCTCATTTGTAGAAAATGGTAATTTACTGCTTTAAGTTTTAAAAACTGGGCCAGAATTAATAAGTTTACTTAACCAGTGTTAGGTTTTATATTTGAATAGACCATGACTTTATTTAGTTTTCGTTTTTTTACAATGATTACATAATTTCTAAAAACAAAACCTATTGTCAGTTTAAAGAATAATGCAATGTATTATATATTTGCATCTATATATTTCTTTTTTACTTAAGTAAAAAAAAGTAGTTTAATTGTGCAAAGCATTTTTTTATGTGGAGATATATATGAAAGGAAAATGGACTCTCCTGGGATCATTAAGGAAGAGTAGACCTATACAGAAAGAATGGGTGTGATTTCAAAAGCACATTTTTAATATCACATGTACTGGAGAGAATGAAAGCAATGCCAAAAAATGCTTTCAAAGAATTACTGTTGAAATCAAACCTTTATTAGATCTTTGAAATAAGAGAATGGTGAGACAAATGAAAACTTCAAATAAAAATTTAAAGTACCAAATTAGTTATAAATATTCAACATTTTTCCTGTTAAATCTATGAAAACATTACTTTGAAACCAAAATAGTTTGAACCATAATCTAATAAAGTATTTTTATTACATGTTATTTTATGATTTTCAAAGGAAGCAGAGTATCTGTAGCTTAATCTATAATAGTAAGTTCTTTTGGAAATTTGGCTTGATATACAGACACAAGCATTTTCTTGATTCCTTTTAGAATGAGGTTGATGGTTATTGTTCCTGTGATTGGCGTTAGAAGTCTCACTTCACAGCTTGTGGTGTAGTACTATTGGATAAAGCATGGCTGTGTTCCACAAACTAAATTCAAAAAGTGTCAATCAAGGCCTCACATAGGTTATTTAGAGAATGAGTTTTCTTACTGATTTCACCAAATGTCACCTCATGCTGTCTTTGATTGGCACAGCCTGGCAGGGAGGATGGATGAATCTGTCACCGGCTGGTTAATTGTGTTGCTGGTCTCAGTCTGACATCAGGTCTTTGACTCTTAAATGGCTCAATACAAAACAAATTAGCAGATTGTAGTCATATTTCTCATTCTGTATGCTTTGACTTTGTTGAATGCAGTCCATAAATCATATTGACTGACACACAAGTAAATGATGAAAGCTGCTTTTGAGACATGAATCCAGAAAGCAGCACTGTGAAGGTGCCATGGAAGGATGCATATGGTTGACCCTTTGGGAATTTCCTAGGAGCCAAATGTCTCTTTACCACAATTGTTTTTAGAAGAAAAGCTTTTGGGTAATGCAAAAGGGATCTAGTATGTCAGCAGATTCTCTTTTACAAGTTCCTTTGAAATATAAGAAGTTTGTCTAAGGGTTTTCTCTCTTTGCAAGTTGTTTTTCAGCAAAATGTTAGAGTGGGGCAAAAAAAATGTAGTTACCTTTAAAAGTTTAGCAGGTGTTTTTACTTATTTGTCAAATCTTGTTAAAGAGAAAGAAAGTGTTAAAAATTTTATTAGTCGCAACTTTTTGAGATGAGAGCAGGAGTAAATTCTAGGTACAACATACTTAAAATGTATTGAATGTACATTGTTTTCTCACTTAATTATTTTGGCTTTGTTATCATATTAAAGAACCAGAGCTTCTTTGATGGAAAGGGCTAATTTTTAAAGATAACTGTGTAAATATTTAGAATCTGTTTGTTTTAGAAAATGATATTAAGAACACCAACAGTAACAGTAATAGTGTTCAAAAGGGGTTGTTTGGTTATGGATAAACGTGCTAAGGGTCACGGGCATCAGAAATATTTTTGAAGTATACACTCAAGTTTATTTTTGGGGTATACAAATTTTAGAGACATTAAAATTTTTTGTCTAAAAATAATAGATTTATGAAATTTAAGAATTTGTAACTGTTGTTAGAAAGTAGACATTTAAAAATGGTGTATAATCTTATAGAATATAATCTCTTTAAAATTTAAAGAATCTGGGCTGGGGATTTAGCTCAGTGGTGTATGCGCCTGCCTGGCAAGCATGAGGTCGTGGGTTCAATCCCTAATACCAAAAAAAAAAAAAAAAAAAAAAAAAAAAATTTAAAGAATCTGAACCTTGAACATTAAGTGAAATTTTGATCTATAAAAAAGTTTGACTTGAAAAATATCTAAAATATTTTCTAAATCTTTGAACATCTATTTTTGAGAACAGTAAACCTGTATTTAGTATGCCTAATCAAAAGACACTTAACATTAGAATTTTATTACATGTTTTTAAAATAAAAAGCTAAATTTATGTATGTGTCTTCACTACCTATTTCCACTTGGTTTATTGAATAGCCTCTATATGTACTATTACTATTGTTTTTGGCATCAGTACTATTGCTATATAATTATGTGTAGCCTCTCAACTCATGTTAAATTTTAAAGGTTTCCTTAAAACAATATCACTTATATTGTGCAGTGTGTTTCCTTATTAAATAAATTTAATAATAATTTATGGTAATATCTTTTTTTGCAGTCATTACATTATAGTAACAACATAAGTAGGACATGGAGTTGATTTGATGGAGAAGTATATTAGACTAAAATGTACTAGTTGTTTCATTAGATCAAGATGACAATTCCAAAATGACATTTCCAATAGGCTCAAGCCTATTACATTGTAATTAAATAACGTGCCATTGATTTCTCCTTTTTTGGCTTTACTCCCCCTGACCCATTCATATTGATATTATTTCACTCAGGAATGGAGCTGCATGTCTCCTAAACTAATTCCTGTAGCGCTTGGGGGATCTTGAAGCATGCTGGGTTTTTCATTGTTTGTTACATTCTTTCTTGGCAGTTCATCAGTATCTGTCAAATTTATTGTTTGTATCAGCTTTTGTCTCTAAAGTTTTTGACTGAGAAATTGACATTCCATTTCAGATAGTTTTCCACTGTGCCTAGTATCTAAATGCTAAAAGATTAATTCATAAAAGTTGTTCGTTTATAGTCAATTTTTACTGTGTAATTTAAAGAACAAATGTTTAAACATCCTGAAAATGTTTGTATTTTTATTACTTTTCACTTTACATAAACATTTTTATGCTAGTATATTATAGCTCTATGTTTGAAAGATATTTTTCATGATTTTGTAGCTTTAATGGTCTTTGTGATGAGTACAAAAATATCAAATATCATTGGATAAATATTTGTTTATGGAAACATTGCACAAGACGTTTTCGAGATTCATTATTTCTAAACCATTTTCATAGGTCTGTCTGGAAATCAGTCATCACCCAGTCACATAATTGTCAATTGAAGATAGCTATCCTAGAAACAGAATTTTGCTGGAAAATTTTACCTAGAAGAGACTTTATGATATTTTAAAGTTCTACTTGAAATGCAAAGCCTGTTTAAAGAAACAGTTCATAGCCAGACACAGTGGTGCACATCTATAATAGCTACTCAGAGGCTGATACAGAAGGATTTGAAGTTTGAGGCCAGTGTGAACAACTTATGAAACCATGTTCAAAGTAAAAACTGTTTTGATTGTAGCTAAGTGGTAGCATGCTTGCCTGGCATCTATGAACTCCTGGGTTTAATCTCTAGTTCTGCAAAAAAAAACAAAAAACAAAAAACAAAAACAAGAAAAGAAAAGAAAGTGAAGCCACGTGGGATGGCACATATCTGTAATCCCAGCTCCTTGGGAGGCTGAGGTAGGAGAATTCCAAGTTTTAACCCAACCGGGGCATCTTAACAACTTTAGACTCTCTCTCTCAAAATTAAAAAATAAAAAAGGTTGAGGATATACCTCAGTGCACAGACCCTTGGTTCAATCTCCAGTACTACCAAAAAATAATAATAATAATAAATAAATAATTAGTTTATACTAAAAGTGATGTAGTGTTATGATACAACCATAGACCCTAAACATTTAAGAAATTGTTGTTTTTAAGGGGCTGATTCAATTAAGGATAACACTGAAAGAGTGAAATTTCATGTGAAGTTTTAGGTACTTATTATTATTATAGTAGGAAATATTTCTAAATTGGTTGCATATCACCACAGTGAAAGAAAACCACAATAATCTGTAGTGTACATGACTATATAGTTCTAAATTATCAGGTGAATTTAAAACTTAATTTCTAAAACTAACTACAGATCTATAGGTGAAATTGAAGTCTTACTAGTACCAGACCTTTTTGCCCATCCGTAATTGAAGCTGTGCCACAAACTAATAACTTGGAGCAGAAGTAAGGACTTATGGCTCAAAGTATATTTTGAATTTCAACTATAGTTTAAATAGTAATAATAATAAATTGCACCATTACTTTCCTTTGTTCTGGCTTGGTTTGATGAATAAAAGAGAGCTTAAAGAGAATTATATGGATTAAATGTTTTGTCAGTATGACAATGATTTTATGTTGTATATGTCATATTTTAATGTGCAGTTAAAAATGCCTGAAATAAGCCAGGTGTGGTGGCTCACGCCTATAATCCCAGCACTCAGGAGGCTGAGACAGAAGGATCATTGTGAGTTCAGAGCCAACCTGGGCTACAAAATAAGTTCAAGGTCAGCCTGAACTGCATAGTAAAGCCCTGTCTCAAAAAGACCAAAAAAAAAAAGAAAAAAATCTGAAAAATCTCAAAAGATCTGAAAGTAGTAGTTTTAGAACTTGTATTTTAATTTTGCTTTTTTGCAGTTAGATTTTTAATATATTCTGAGAAAAATGAGAGAAGTAACACTGAATTTTAATGTCTGTGATATAAAGACATAGGCATGCAGAATACGTAAACAAAAGCCAGTAGTCACTACTGTACCAACTAAAAGAATGCTAGGTAATTAATTTTTTGCAGTATTTTATGTATCTGTGTTTGATTATTTGTTTTTTGGTTTGGTTGGTTGTTTTAAACAGGGGAAGGTTGCTCAAACAGCTTGCATGTCGGCCTGCCAGCATCTGTCAACTTCCTTAATGCAGATGCTACTGGACAGTGAGTTGAAGCAAATAAGCATGGGAGCCGTTCAGCAATTTAACTTAGATGTCATACAGTGCGAATGTAAGTACCATATTGGTTAACTCTCTAGGACTCTAGGCATTTCTAGGGGTCTATTTAAATTACATAGTTTGAGAAGGGAGAGAAACCTGATAACTAAACTTTTGGCAGCCTTAGTCATAAGGATAACTTCTTTACAGGAAGGAAAAAATAGCTTCACATTCAAGGCCTCTAAAGAGAGACACTGAAGTATTAATCCAGATTGAGATGAAAAAGGTTATTTATTTTCCCTCTTATTTCTTTCTGTGGTCACTTGTACCTTCTTGCTAAGACTCTGAATATTTGTTATAAATGAGTGAAATGATTCTAAGATTGTTGTTCTTATTTTTTCTATAAGTAAATTTTTAGATAGTTGGTAGAAAAATAATCTTAAAACCTTGGAAACCAAATGAAGCTTGTGAATTTTGTTCCCTTTTTCCGAAGATTTCTTAAACGCTTATATTTACCTTTATTTTTTACTTTATTTTGTTAGGTAACAAGGTTTGCATATTCCATAATGTAATGTTAACATTAGCTAATCAGCTTCAAAACAGGATGTGTCACTTGCTTATTTGTATGTTATTGGCCTTGTAATATGTGCTTCTGCATGTGAGTTGTATCACCCCTTAAATTATAACACTGTACATGTAGGATGCAAGTGGCCATGAACAGTTTTCAAGCAACGCTTTCAAGTGAATGGTACCCCAATTAAATGATGAAAATGCTGGACTATTGAATGAGATACTTCCACTAGCAAACTGAAAATCAGTGGGACAGAAAAATTATATTTGCATGAGGAAAAATTTGTAACAATATATTCTTTATGAAAGACATGAGTAAATATCACTAACCTACAAAGCAAGAATGATAGCTTTCCCCCAACAATTATTAAGTATTTGTGTGTCCATTGTATATGTGTTCTGCAAGGAAAAACATAATCTTTTCCTGGAAAGTGTTTCTAATTTTCCGTAATTAGAACATTTTTATTTCTTAAAATGGAACTATTATGTACAAAGTATTTTCTGTTTACAGAAATATTTTTCAGAAAGCCTGCCTATTTCTATCTGTGTCTGTGTCTGTGTCTCTGTCTCTGTGCGCTCCTTCTCTTTTGAGATAGGATCTTGCTATGCAGTTCAGGCTGGCTTTGAACATACTATGTAGTCCAGGCTTACCTCAAACTTGTGGTCTAAGCCTCATGAGTGCTGGGATTACAGGTGTGTGCCACCATGCCTGGCCCCACTATCTTTTTACAAGTTTCTAATCTGAAATTGTTATTTTCATTTTGAAAATAATGTGGAAACTGATTCCCCCCTCCTCTTCTCTCCCATCCTGTTCACTTTTCTCCTCTCCCCTCCTATTTTCTCCTCTCCCCTCCCCACCCTTTATTTTATACTAAACACACATTCTGCCACTGATCTACACCCTAGCTGAAACAGATTTCTTAAAATTTTTAAAAAGTTGTCTTACATGGTCATTCCAGTCTGACATTCCTTACACAAATATTTTAAACAAACATCATTTGAGGCATTTTGTATTATTATATCTTTATTGTGGCTTCAAAATACTTAGGTGTTGAACTTTTTCCTGGCATTTGGGTGTGTCTTCTGATTTAGACTTATTGCCCAATGATAGAAACTGCTGTTTGGTTAGGCAACTTCCAGGTCTAAATCTCTGTCATTTACCTATCCACGAAGGATACCCTTGCTACACTGAAATAAAGTCACACATACCCCAAAATCTTTGCCTCATGTTTATTTCACAACTTCCAATGTTAAATGTTTTCTTTTGCAAAAACATCCTGTTACTTCAAACAAATGTAATATAAATATTGAAGAACTTCCATGAAGAGACTTCCATATTCTTTCTGTTGTGCCCCCCAACTCATGACTTTCAGTGACTGATATGTAAAATCATTTAAGAATGAAATTTAGGAGCTGAGCATGGTGGTGCACACCTGTAATCCCAGCGCTTGGGAGGCTGAGGCAGGAGAATCCTTGCAAGTTGGAGACCAGCCTGTGCTACAAAGTGAGTTCAAGGCCAGCCTGAACTGCATAGTGAGACCCTGTCTCAAAAAAAAAAATGGAATTTAGCTTTCTCTAATGAATATATTGAGAATTTTAAAAATAAGTTTTCATCCTATTTCAAGTAATTTTGGATTTTTTTAATATCTGGAAGACAGTTTTAAAATACAAAGTTTATTTTCAGTTGTAGTATATCTGCATTTTGCTTGCTGGTTCAGGGACTGGAGAAGAAAGGGGATGGGAAGAGAAATTTGGGTAGAAGGAAGTCTAGAATGCATGGTAAATTTGTAATAAGAAGAGATTTGGATACCATGAGATACAGAGGAGAAGATCGATAGTTCAAATGAAGAATCCTAAGAGTTCGAAGATTAGTTTTACCCCCACCCAGTAAACACACAAACACACCCCCTTATGAACACAGACATGCAATGCACATACCCCTCTGCTCCTCTAATCCTCCCTAAAGAAACTCTGTCATGTAGTTGTCTAGCAGTTCCTTCAACAACCAATTGGAGGATTAACAGTTCTTCACAAAATATATTTTCTTACGATCATTTTTCTATTAATAGATTACATTAAGCTGAAACCATTTTCTCCATAAATTTGTCTCTACAGGCGCTTTAGCTAAGTGACAAAGTGCTAGCCTGGCAAGTGCAAGGTCCTGAGTTTGATCCCCTGTACCAAAAAAAAAAAAATTCTCTTTACAGACCTAGTTCTACTTTAGAACTAGAGTTAACACTAGTCTATTGTGTCTTTTTTTTTTTTTGGTACATTAGAAAAGGTATTCTCACCATAAAGAAAAAGCTCTCTAGAGCCGTCTCCTTTATGTAATTAGAGAAAGTAACCTTTTTCCACCTGGTCTCAACCCTTGTGGAGGCACATGACTTACCAAGTGAAAATGTAAACTGGATTTCAGCTTTCCCCTCTCTCCTTTTCTCATCTGGGCACTTGTGTATGTGAAGCAGCCTTACAACGATGTGTGGCATTATTTTTCAGGGCCATACAGAAAAAAAATCCAGTTCTATAAAACTGCTCTTGTATCCCTCTGAATCTTCTGAAGGCCAGAAGATTCCTGTTCTTGGTCCTACTACTGTTCTCATGTGATATTTTAGATTGGTGGCTTTTTGAAATTGCTTATTTTCTGTTTTATTTCAGTTGTCTGATACCAGGTGTAAGGGAGGCATATAATATGTAGTTGGGCTATCAAGTACTCTATTAAAGTCCAAACTGTCATGACCTTTTTTGATGGCCAGAGTGAGTGCTCAAACCATTGAGGTGATAGCTAAATTTTTTCTCTTTCCTATTTTTTGTGATTGCTATTTTCCTAATCCTATATTTATATCATTGACTTTTATTTTAGGATTTTAAGATTATCACTAATACGTTTTGTTTTTAAGATTTGACCCAAAATAAGCTTATTGAGATCTTTTTATATCACAAGTTTGTATCATCTATAGATTTGTAGTCATGCTTTCTATATATTTAACAAGGCCACTGTCAGAATGTTGAACAAAATCTGTTTTAATATTCTGAGATACAATACATTAGTCATCTTTAAATCATGGTCTCCAGATTATCAGAAATAATGTCACCTAGGAATTTGTTAAAAATACAGATTTTTAGGTCCCCACCTTGTGAACTGGAAACTTTGGGGGAAAGACTCAGTACTTTTTTTGAATAGCCCTTCCAGGACATTCACATGCATGATAAAATTTGAGAGCCATTACATTACGTGGACCTCTATATTATAATATAATTGATGTAGATCCATAATTCAGAATATTTTAAGTGTTTCTTTACCACGGTTTCTTAACCAGTTACTTGTTCTCTAGTTGAATCTAATTGATGGTTTAGTTTTTACTCAAAGATATGAGCATCTTTGTCAGATGCCTTGATAGCATACAGAGCTAAAGTCATTGAATTTTCCTCATTTGCCGGTCAAATTACACATTCAAAGAAGAAATCACATTGTTCTGATTCTTTATAAATTCTTGCAACTCTTAGCAGCCATTATGTAATAGTCCATGATTGGTTCTTGAAATTAACATAAAATCCCCCAGTTTGTGGGATGCTAGCAAGAGATCCAAAATCTGAGCAAAACAAGATACCAGGATCAGGTTCTTAGATTGGAGACTATGAACCACTGAATATCCTGGACAACTCAGGAAAGACACTTAAAGAATTTAAGCAATAGGAGGTGAGTTCAGTACAAGGTATGAAATATAAGCATCAAGAATGGCCTTTTATTCAGAGTTAGATTTTTCTTTTTTTTTTTATTTGTTTATTTTGAGACAGGATCTCACTATGTAGTTCAGGCTGGTCTTGAACTCTTGGTGATTTTTCTGCCTCTGCCCTCGAATGCTGGGATTATAGGCATGTGCCACCACACCTGGCTTCTCTTTTTTGTTTAATCAGAAGGCAAAATGTTTATTTTTCTATCATTGTTAATTCGTGAAAACATTTGTACACATGTTTCTTAAACTTTAAATTGTCAGCTCACAGGTAAAAACAAATAGCACATCTAAATGAAATGGGGGAGATGGGAAGTTAGTTCATTTGCTTTCATTTATGCATTTTTTAGGTTTTTTTTTTATTTTTTCCAATGATGAAGAAATAGCGCTGGTACATCTACATGTTCACTTACTTTTTTCAAACAGCATGTTGGTGCTTTTCCCCCTGATATTCTTTGTGATAAGTAACGCACACACAGGAGGTAAATTGACTTTAGCTAAAATTTTAGTCTGTAATTATGAAACAGATTTTTCTGTATGAAGTTAATTGACTTATGGGAAGATTCATTTATTCAGACGTTTAATGAGAACCAGTTACATTATATACACTGGGAAATCAAAGGTGAATCAGACTTCAAAAATTTCAGTTTAGTTGGAGAGGAAACAACATGTTAAATAATTATAACAAACTTTTTTGTATGTGTTGGAGACCAAACCCAGGTCCTCACTCATACTGGGAAGTGCTCTACCACTGAGCTACATCCGCAGTGCACAAATTCTAGGTGCAAATTGTATACAAAGAGGGAGCAATTCAGTCTACATCTGGTGGGATTGAGAAGCTTGAAAAAAAAATGTAAGTGAAATTTGAGCTGGGTCTTAAAGGATGAATAAATTTCATCAGATACAGGGAAGAGCATTCTGAGAAAATGGTATAGGCAGAAAACACTGTGATGAGAGTATGCCTAGGGAATCTTCAAGCAATTTTGTATGGCTAGACTATCAAGTATCTGATTAAAGTATTAAAACATATGGCTAAGGAAAGTTAGACTTTTGAATGCTTGGACTATTTTATAAGCAATAAGAATCTACTGAAGATTTTAAATCAAGAACATGACTTAATGGAATACATATCATAGAAATTTAACTTTAGTTGTCATATGGAAATTACACTGAAACAGGGAATACATTGAAAGTAGGAAGACTAAGAGATTGGAGCTAGATGTGGTGGCACATCCTCATACTCATAGCATTTTGGGAGACTGAGTCAGGAGGATCACAAATTCTTAAGGTAAAATAATGAAAAAAGGGACTAGGGTTGTTGCTCAGTATAAAGGCCCTGGGTCCAATTATCTCTACAACCAAAGAAAAGAAACAAAACAGAACAAAACAGAACAAAACAAAACAAAACAAAACAAAACAAAACAAAACAAAACCTCGAACTTTTTTATATGAAAAATAAAGAGGGCTTGAGCTTGGAAAGTGGAAATAATGAAGAGAGGAATAGATTCTAGATATCTCAGAAGAGAGAATATATAGGATTAGTGAGTTGAGTTAGAGGTACAATTTAATAATCATGGTTAGCATCGGAGAATCACACAATGAAAGAGACCCAGAGAATGAATCCTAAGGAGGTACGAAAAGGAGGAGGAGGAAAAGGAAGGAAAGAGGGAGGAGAAGAAATTTAACCATCTAGGATAGGTAAATTAAATTCAACAAAGAAGATTTCAAACTGCTAGCAACCTAGAGCTATGCTTCTAGTAAAAGGTCTACAGATGTTTATTTATTGAATATATGAGCAAATTAATTAGAAAGTCTATAATCTACATGTGTTTGTTCTGGAATTCTATCTTTGTTTTCACAAAATGAAGGATAGCTGATACTGCAGTACTTCCCCTCAAGATGATTTAATTCTTTAATGTAAATTTAACCAATCATTATTCCTGTTAGAAAAAATTTTCACATATTTGATAACTATACATAAGTACCCCTTTAACCTTAATCTGTGCTGGGCTAAACAGTAATGATTTGTTTAATGTTTCCTTGTGGGATTATTTTCATTCCCTATTCTCATTTATCTTTGGTTTTGTTTCTATTTTTTTAATTCTTTTTTAACCTATACTGGGTCAACCTTGATAAAATGTCTTGAGTTTAGAAATGTCACATCATTGATGAATTTATATGAATTTAAAAAGTACTTTTGAATCAGTCTAAGCACATGTTACCACTTAAGACCTTGATTCCAGTCCTGAGTCAACCACTAATATGGGAAAATTGCCTTGAGGAAACTACCAATTATTCCCATAAGATAATGGAATTTGGAGAGTTTGTTTGTTTGTTTTGTGTTGAGGATTGAACCCAGGGATTTCACACTGAGTTACATCCTTAACCCTTTTTACTTTTTTTATTTTGCAAAGGGTCTCACTAAGTTGCTAAATTGTCAAGGCTGGGCTAGAACTTGTGATCTTTCTGCCTCAGCCTCCCAGAGTTCTGGAATTATAGGTGTGGTACCATGCCTGATTTGGAATTTGGAATTTTCAAGCTACATTCTAGTTTTAAGATTTAGAGGTAGTAAAATGGTAAGACAATGAAGAGTTTAGGGCTTAGGGCCGTATATTAATTCCTTCATATTTATTATGTGCTTGGTGTTTTGAAGATGCAGTGATAAAACAGAAAATGTCTTTTTACCCTGTTGGAGTTTAAGCCCAGTGACGAGACAGTCACTGAATAACATCACCAATAAATTTTGTAAATTGTTAAATTCTATAAAAGTAAATAGTATTTTGAGAAAGGGTACAAAGCAGACCTAATTTAGATACAATATTTTATAGATTGAAAATACTACATATAGTACATGCATGAATGTGGTCTCTATTTTTGGTTAATTTTACCATAACTGTGTTAGTTTCACTGCATGGTTGGAGAAAGTTCAAACGTGGAAGATAACTAGGAGTGCATATTTGGAAGTACAGAGATAGCCCCCTCTGAAAGCTGTGTGAAACACATGGTCCTAGTACAGTATAGATCTTGTATAGATAGAAGATAAATTTCTTCTTGGTTGGAGATACATTTGCTCAGTTTGCGCTAAGGCTGATGCTATAAATCTGTGTACATACTTTGTTTTGTATTTATTCAATGTCTGCTATGTGTAACCGTATAGAAAAAAAGATACTGTGTCCTCTTAACAGGTTATCACAAGGATTTCTCAGAATACTTCACATCACTAACAAAGTACAGAACATTTCCAGAGCATTAGGCAAATTCCATACTTGAAATATCAAGAATGGGCCTAGTAGACTGTACTCTTTCATGCATTCTACACGAACAAGCTAATGAGGTTATCATCGCCTAAGAGTGGAAGGAACATCTTAAATCCATAGATATTAGAGATCCTTTATGTTGAAGGATGCTGGCACCTATTTTAATGGTGCATTGTTGAGAAATACCAGTAGGTAGATCTCCAGGTGTGATGGTTTTTCTTCATTTTGGATAAAGGGTTGACCCACTTAAAAAAAAAAAGTAAAGCCTCTTTGTTATTTTTCTTTGTGGCGGTGGCCTCAAGACCTCCAATTTCAGTCTTGAAAAAGGTTTATGCTCCCCAAAAGACTATTAAGGGAGAGATCATGAGGATGGCATTAAAATATCTTACTGTCATATTGAAAGTAAACTGTATGGTCTTGTTACACTGTTGGGATCACTGGGGTTTTTTCCTGTCTTTAGTACCACTTACGCTACTGGAGGATACATTGACAGTGTTAATTCCAAGAAAGGGAGACCCCTACTACCTTATATAAAAATGTAATGATGAATGTTCTAAAATAAAAGCTTGCATCCTACTGGTGCTGTCTTCAGAGTTGAGAATTCTGATTCCTGACTCACCCGAGTTTTTCTCCGCCACCACTAGAACCACTAGATGGTGCTCTTACTCATCACTTCTAATAATACATCTGATATACACAAGGTACTTACCTTAGCCAGAATTTGAGTTCTAACTAAGTGGACCCTTGACTTGTGAACTCAATTCGTTCCTGAGGGCTGGTTGTAACTCAAGTTGTCAGTTGAAGGCTCAGGCTCCTCTGCACAGCCTTCCAAGTCTCCCTTCTGTACACAGGCGGATCTCAGTGTCCTTAGAAAGACATTGGCCCAGGACTTCTCAGTTAACCCATACAGGAGAGGGTGTTGTAATGTTCCTTCCAGAACTCTCTAAGGGTTAAATCTGTATATGAGACCATCTGGAACCAGAAGTAACTGGCATTTGGGTCATAACTCAAGACTTTGGTCATAAGTTAAAACTAAAATTCCAGTCGTAACCTAAGTTCGTATGTCAGGCTGGTCATAACTTGAAGGTCCACTGTAGCTACTTTACATCTTCAGACCTAGGAAGAAATAGAAGTGTAAGAAAGAAAGTTCAGTATCTAAACTATTAGTATTCATAGTCAGTCATTTACTTAGGTGCACACTTACCCTATTTTACACGCACCTTTCTTTTTCATCTGTAAGCACAATCTTGAGATTTTTAGCCTTGCCCCCTTATTCCTGCTTTCATTCTGTTGTATAGCTTTTGGTCTGTACCCTCTTATGATTCCAAGAGCACTGCTTTCCCTTACCCCCTGAAAATTCTGCCTATGCTGCAGAGATATTTTCTGTATGTACGTTATAAGCAATCCATATTCTGTACTTCATAATAAAGAAAAATTTCTAAGATAGATTTTTCAAGGACTTTTCCCTCTGCATTTAATTTCAAGTTTTGTATTTTGGTGTCAGAATAAATACTTAGAGCCTGACTTCTTAGTGTTCTTTTCCCTACTTACCCCATACTAAACCAAGTTCATCTTATGTAGATTATGAGGACAGGAAGGATATGTTTCATACTTCAGAAAACTTTTGTTGGTATTATTATTATCTGTGCAAACTATTTCTGGTTTTGTCTACAGATACCCTTTTTTGTTATCTTAAAACATCATAGATTGACAATTTGGAAAATACTTTTTTGTTGTACTCAGAGCTTACACCAAATGCATTACTTTTTGTTCTTCATTTTATCTGCATTGATTCAAGCTGGTCTTTTTACCTGTGAGTCTTACGTAGTAGAATTTTACTTTATTATTATCATAGATATTCCCAATAAGATCAGATATCTCCTTTCTGATCTTTTTCTAGTGTATTGTAAAAGTTGGGATCATTTACTGTTACTGAGCTCCATATAATAGCAGAAAATAAAAGGAAATGAGCTTATAAAGTTTTTTGGTTTTTTAAAATAAAATGTTCAGGCCGGAGATTTAACACAGCAGCATATGCGCCTGCCTGGCAAGTGCCAGGTTAAGTTCGATCCCTGGTACAAAAAAAAAAAAAAAGTCTAAATTGGAAGCAAGATTTAGAAAACAGCAATGATTTAGAATAGCCATCTTGATATTTTTTAAAGCCTAGAAAATATTTTAAAAGCATTCTATCACAAGTCCAGGATCAGTGTGTATTCTTATAAAAATACCCTTAAAGACATGACTATGTTACTAAAACTACCCTAATAAGGAAGTAGGCATTATTATTTTTAATTAAATAATAGCCCAAGAGAGGAGTATAAGGAAACCCCAAAATACAACAAACAATATACAAAATGAGAATCTGGATGACCCAAGAAGGAATTTGAAGAACAATTCAAGGAATTTCAAAAGTGGTCATCAAATCTTCCAAAGCTTGAAATCTACCTCAAGATTTACTGGGACTATTAGACATATAAGTAGAAATTAATTATTTATTTGGAAGATTTTATGATCCTTGATCTGTATGTCCTGTTTACTGAAATAAGTTATTGTGATGATCAAAGGAGATAGTACATGAAGAGTATTTTATAAACTATAAAATGCTATATAAGTGTATGTATTATTATTTCAACACTAAATTCTTGAGTTAAATGCCAAGCCTGTGAAGTTTATAATTCCTTAAATAGGGATTGAGGAAGAAGGAAAAAAAAGTGACAGATTTGTTTGCCTTCCTGCCTTTTTTCTCTGTCTCTGTCTCTGTCTCTGTCTCTGTCTCTGTCTCTGTCTGCCTGCTTCTCTCTGTGTCTCTGTCTCTGTCTCTTGCCTGTCTGCTCTGTCTGCCTGCTTCTGTGTCTCTGTCTCTCTCTGTAGAGCACTGGTCTGTCATGCAGAAAGTCCTACATTCAGTCTTCAGCACACACAGGCACAGGTATCCTTAATGGTAATCTCTATAAAATTATGAAAATCAGGATATTAAGGAGAAGAGAGAGTACATGTATCCTTCAGAGAGAAGCTTGCATGTAAAGATAATGGGGTCTTTTTACGAGCCAAAAGTCATCTTCAAAATAACCAATACTGTTGAAATTATCTTCAGAAGTTTATCTAACAAGCTACAAGGAGTGATCAAAATATACAGTGAATATTTAAATTTTTTAAAAATTTACTATTCTTCCATGAGAATGTGTTTACATGAAGTGATCAAGAATATGGTAAATATTGCTGCCAAGTGCCACCTGAGAGAAAGATAGTCTTGTAATAACATTTAATTATGTCCTCATCCATTGTATTTACTGGATCTGGTACCCTACAACTTCTGGCTCTTCCTCACAGTCAAAATGACCATGGAAGGTAAATGTTTTGAATTCATTCACGCCATCGAGACAGCCATGACAACTCAAAAATACAAAAGAGAACTTCCAGACTGCTTCAGAAAGTGGCGAGAATGATGGGATAAGTGTGTTTAAAGTGAGAGGGAGTATTTTGAAGGGGATTGATGACAATGTATCTTTCACCTAATAAATTTTTAAAAATTTAAACATTCATTCTATTTTCCAGTCATACTTTATGTTAGTGATAGTATAGTTCTTAAAACAAAAAAGTATTGAAAAATCTGTTGAATTTTTAAAATTCTGTCTTAAAATGTCTTTAGTTTTAAAGAAGCAGGATTCTTTTATGAAAAAATATATTAAAAGACATAAACCTTCATATTTCTGTTTTGAAATATGTTGACAGCCATGGAATTAGTATACTTTCAAAATGCTTCTGTAACCATTCACCTAAGGCTAAAAAGAGTCAGAACACTTTACTTTGATTGAAGTATATTACTTCTCTTGAACTTCATTTAGGATAACCTTTCTAAGTTTATTGTGATGAAAGATTACAGGGATTAAATTGCAGATTAGAAGTTCAAAATTATTAAAATTTTTGTGGTATGGGTGTGGGAAACATTCTTAATAGTTGAAGTTTATAAATAGCCTTCATTTGAAATGGTTATGTGTAGGTATTATAGTACATTTGTAATGAGTAGAAATTTAGCAGTTATTTTGCAATCTTGTTTTAATTCCCCTAATTCATTTTTTTAAAGTGTTTGCCAGCTCTGAGCCTGTGCCAGGATTCCAAGGGGATACCCTACAGCTTGCATTCATTGACCTCAGACAAGTAAGATGTAGTAATGTACTTTTCATTTACTGCCTCTCTTACCTTTTATTTTTAATGCCAAAAGAATGCTTATTTGCCTTGAAACAACTTCTTTTTAGAAAAATGCTTTTTTGGGCTGGGCGTGGTGGCGCACTCCTGTAATCCCAGCACTTGGAAGGCTGAGGCAGGAGAATCATTGCAAGTTCGAGACTAGCCTGGGCTACAAAGTGAGCCAAAGGCCAGCCTGAACTGCATAATGAGAGCCTGTCTCCAAAAACAAAACAAAACAAAAAAGACAAAAAGAAACATGCCTTTTTTTTGGTACTTACGTGTTTGATATTTCTCTAAACTTAGTTTATTCAGTATCTCAATTTTATGGCACATTCTTACTATGAATAATTTAGTTACTATTTAATTACTATTTACAAATTTAGTTACTATTTACATGTCATTAATTCCTACTTAGGTTTAATGATACTTGTTTTTTGTTATTTCTTACTAATTTTAAGATTATTTGAAAATTAATGGTAGTAACACTAGTGTCAGAATCCAACCTAAATGTAAATTTTTACATCCTAGAAAGTAATCTGTTGCTTAAAATTTTTGGTAAGGAATCTGTTGCTTAAAATTTTTGATGGTAAGGAATGCTGTTTTTAAAAATTTTGTATGTGCCTCCACAAGGAAGGGTAAGACTAGTTTTAAAAACCAATTAGATGTTTACTAGTTTTTTTCATAATCTAGGTCAGGTAACGTGAAATTTTTTTCTCCCATTGCTTATAAACTCTTTTGACATTTGTACTTGTTGTCATTTTCTTTATTGTCTGCCAGTTTCCATCTCCCCATAATTTTTCTTTTTCCTACTCCCTTTTTTCTTTTTTTCTCCTTTATCTTTCTTAATCCTAAAATTAAGGAGCTTGATAAAGCTGGGAAGTCACAAGGCTGTAGAGGAGGGGAGGATACAAGTTAGTGGGTTCAAGGAGTGCTAGAATTGACAGTAGGGGTGACTATTGCTCTTGGCAAGAAGAACTATGTGGAATTAAAATAAAGCCACTGTGATATCAGTCTGCTAATGGTACCCATTCCCTTTGGGAGATGGAGATGATTGGAGGTAAGGTTCTACCATCAGTATGAGCAGGCTCTGCATAATAATGTTTGCCGCTGGTACAGTTCGAGCAGTTAAGAGATTCTGATTTCAGTAGATTTTTGAAAACAAGTGATTTTTGCTCTCATTTCCAACTAGTGATTAGTAAGTACTAATAAACGAATATTGATTTTTACATATATTATTTGTAAAGGAGAAATGTGGAAATAGACACAAGAGTAATAACAGAAGAATTTTCATCCTTATGGAGCATAAAATTCCTATAGAAAAGCAAAAACCCCATGGACTAGTTAGGAATCCTTCTAAGACAGTGAGTTACATGGAATTAACTGTTATATCTTCAAGTCAGGTTTAAAAGGAAATTAAAAAGGTGATTTCTGTCACCAAATTATTTCTGTAAATCACCAAACATTTTTGTTTGGAAGCAGTACTACTCAGATATTTTGCCAATCAAGGAACATTCTTATGAATGACCTAGATCTATAGGTTAATTTTACTAAGTTGGGGAAGTTAGTAGAAATTGAAGAAAATGGACTCTCAACTTCATTTCAGTTTATTAGAAGAGATTAATTCTTTTGGCAGGAGGTTCGCTTCCTTTAGAAGGACTTCTCGTTGTTGCAGCCCTGTTTCCTTGATCAAGATGATCTAATGCAGGAAAGTGGATCCTTTAGAGAGTTAGAAATAGATTTATTTCATTGTATGTTTATTTCCCGAGTAAATTATAGCCATTTACTGGGGGAAGTTTCCCTGTTGCAAGGACGTGAATGTGTCCTTTAATCAAAAGTACAACTTTAAGAGGGAATTTGAGGATAATTCCCATTATGTACAAATAACCTGTTCACAGAAAAGTTGAAAGTGATGTGATATTTTCTGCTTTATATATATTCAAGTGGTGTAACTAGTTCTTATATTAACTTTTTTTTTTTTTTTTGCGGCACTGGGTATTGAACTCACAACCTTGCGCTTGCCGGGCAGGCGCTTAGACCACTGATCTAGATCCCCAGCCCTGTTTTTGAGACAGGGTCTCACTATGCCGTTCAGGCTGGCCTTGAGTTCACTTTGTAGCCCAGGCTGGTCTCAAACTCACAACGATCCGCCTGTCTCAGCCTCCCGAGTGCTGGGGTTACAGGCGTGAGCCACCACGCCCGGCCTATATTAACTATTTTGAAAGCTTAGAGAATAGATAGTTCAGTGGTATTGCCTGGCATACTTGAAGCCCTGCGTTCTGTTCCCAGCACTGGAAAAAATAACAACAATAAACAGAATTAACTAGTTTGTAATCTCATTGTAGGATTGTGAATAGGACCACACAGATAATGAAACTGTAAAGATTCTGTTTCAAAGAGATTAGAGATGTAGGCTAGTTGTAGAGCTTATGCCTCACATGCTTGAGGCCCTAGGTCAGTGATGGCAAACCTTATAGGGCTTTTAATAATACAAACAGTCTGCCACTGGGTGCGTACTATAAGTTTGCTATCACTACCCTAGGTTCAGTCTCCCATCAGTACAGATTAAAACTCTGATTCCAGTTACTTTTTTCTTCAGACACTCATCATTTGATAACATAGAAGACCTCTTTACAACATATAACTCAATAGACAGTTGTACTGAGGCATACTTATAATACTAGTAACCTCAAGTCCCATTGATTGAATTTACTTTTCAAATATATATACTTAAAAGACACTAAGTCCTGGTTGAGTTTTCTTTACAATGTAACTTAAGAAACTTTTAAGTGAATTAAAAAAATTTTGTGAAACATGTATAATTATGAAATCCATTTTGATACATATAGAATTATTAGAATACAAATTTATGTGACAGCTATGTAAATATTAAACACAATTTTAAAGTATGGTAGTAAATGCACAGTGGAAGAGATAGTGGATGGAAAATTTTGATGAACTAACTTATGCCAACTTTTCTAATTTTAAAGAGGGCTTAAATAATATTCTTTGATTATTAATGTTAAAATTTAATCATATTCTATTCCTGTACTTTTGTATTCTAAAATGAGAAGATATGACTAATTCTTGTCTATATGTGCTAGAACACTAGGGCATTAATTTAAATTTGCAATTTTAGTAGCCTAGACTTAATAAATTTAAAATTACACTTGTGTTTTAAACTTATAAACACTTAAATGATGAAATGATAAGTATGAGCCAAAAAATTAGTCTTGAAAACAAAAACTTTATATGAAGTGATGCAAGTCTTTTTGGTGTTTAAATATGATTATATAAGTGAAAATGTCTTAAAGTTTTGCTAGTGTTTTTATGTTTCTGACTTCATAAAGATACTTTTATAGCATACTATTTTCACACTTCTATAAAGTAATACATCACCAAACATAAAGGGGGTGCTAACGCCTTTATTTACATTTCATTTGAGTTTCTGCACTTTACTTCTTTTTTCTAGACTGTGATCCATTTCTGTCTTAATAGGGCAGCTGACAGTTCTTTTCAAGTATACTTAGAAAGGCAAAAGAGCCCTTTTCATAGTACTTATAAGAGGTCATGCTTCTGTTTTCTAGTTTGAATTTGATACTGCTTCATGAATTGCTGGGTATGAAAGATTAGGAAGTAGGTCTAGTGGTCAAATTTTACCTGCCCACCCGGACTTTGCCCTGAGGTCAAACTCTTGATATTTGCTATACTGAATAGAGGAGTTGATGACAAGTATGAGCTGATACAAGAGGAAAGTTAGAACCATATCAAAGCTGAAGGCAAGTGAATTGGGACTCAATGAGAGACTGTAGTTAAAAGATGGATCATCAGGATTGCCCTCGTCTAAAGAAAAGGAAAAATAGCTGACCTGTGAGCGAAAAAACTTTATCATCCTGCCAATCACATACTTGCTAATGGAAGCCAGTTATCTCAACAACATCTTAAGGCCTACTGCCCAAGTAGCCAATGTAGAGGATTAGAGGTACTGATTCTGCATTATGTGAATATGCTAGCTCACTCAGCTTAAATGTGATGTTTGAACATTATATGTATGTGTAAAAATTTTTTTTTACAAATAAAACTTATTCTCTTCCTACCCCTAGTTCTAAAATTAAGCTATTAAATGATGAACTTTGATATACTTACGTATGTCTTTTTTATATAAAGTTTATCTATTTTGTTAAATAACTTTAAATTAGGTGTCAGGTGAATATGTGAAATTCTTTTAACAATACGTGAAAACTTTATAAAGATTTAAACTATTCTAAAATTATATAATGTACAGTATCCAGTAATTAATAACTCCTTAATATAATAGAAACATTTCACTAAATATCACTGGAAAATGAAGTATCCCATACAGCAGAATCTTCCAGGTAACTAAGTATTATTTTTTGAGTCACTGAAATTTTTAAAATGTAGCCATTTTGATGGAAAACTTTAAAAAATAACTCACCCTCATCACTTCTTATTAGCATAATTCGCACAATGGATTGATCATTCATGGCTTCAGTAGTACCAGTATTAAACCCTATTTAACTTATCCTACTTTGTGTTTAAGTTATTTAGCTGATGAACTATTATTTCATTTCACAGTATCTCAATCATATTTTGGTTTTGCAAAAATCTAAGTAGGGATGATAAAGGAGTCAGATGGGTTTGTAGCTGATAAAACAGTTTCTTGCCCCAAAGGATGTTGCCTAATGTGTTACCATCACAGAACAATGTTTCTCAAAGTGTCTTTCTAGGAAAATTGATTTCTCAAGGTAAGAAAGGTTTCTCAAAGTAAGGCTTGTACGCTGGAGGCATAGCTCCATGGTACAGCACTTGCCTAGCATATGAAAATGGTCCCAACTAAACTAAGTTGGGGAAGCAGGAGAAGTACTTTATATTGTGATTCTGTCATAGAGACTACGTCCATTAGAATTTTATGTATTTTTAATTAATTTTATCGGTACATTTTAGATATAAGTAATGATCACATTCATCATAGAGAATTTGTACTTGTACATAATACATCTTGATTCTTCTTATTTCCTTAATCCCCTCCCCTCCCTTCAACTCCATTTCTCCTCCTTATTTTTTTTTTTTTTTTTTTTTTTTTTGTGGCACTGGGG
>RJWT010002037.1:0-43317 GCA_004365215.1 Cuniculus paca
AGGGAGACTTAAGCTGGTACTACTCCATCAGCATCTCTGTGACTCCGGCGAGGAATGAGTATTTATCCGCCCCCCACTCCCGCAAAAGGTATTGAGCCCCACTGTCAGGATTTTTACAGAAGTGGAAACTAAAGCCCAACCCCCAACTCCGCCCCAGCCATTAGGAGAGACAGAAGAAGTGAGATTTAAAGGATTATACAAGGTGTGGAGTTGGTCAGGAAAAAAGGAATTTACTTTGAGTAGTCTGGAAAGGCTCCTTCTTGTGTTAGCTAACAGCAAAACTTCACCACATCAAAGAAATCTAGAGGTCATCTGACTATTCATCATGTGTTAGGAGCTGTTGAAGCTGGAAATCGACCACAGGTGCAAGACTGGAACAGAGTCCCCTCCCAAGAACAGAGGGTACCTGGGGCAAGCCATGCGAAGAAGCTGCTTCAGCCCAGAAACCACCTAGCCCCAAGACAATCTGAACAGTGGGTTGCTAGGACAACAGGGTGTCATGTGACATTAAGTTGATAAAAAGTATAAATAAACACCCCTGCAGTGAGGGGGCAGTTCCTTTCCTCCCATCAGGAGGTTAAGGGCTCTACCTGACCCCAGCTTTTTCTCTTCTTTATTTTCTCATGCTCTTGCAGTCCTTCACCCAAGGAACCTCAAGGGCCGCGTGGGTTGCAGTAATCATTCCCATCCTCCCTCCATCAGTGTCCAAGACAAGATGATATTCCAACTTCTGCTGATCTTTATTGCGCTAATATATGTTGGATAGTTCACTTAACCTGATGTCCCCACCACAACGCTTAATGCTCCCACCATACAGTGGAGAGTGAAAGTTCGTGGGTTTTGGAAATAGCCATGACTCTTCATTCTAATTCTGCCATTTATTAGCTCTCTGATTTGTGGAAAGTTACTTAATTCCTCCAGACCTCTGTATCCCTATGGGAGAAATGAGGGTGCTAATGCTATCTACTTCACAGGATTATAATATGCTTTACAACAGTACCTGGCATAAAACATTTACTATAATTAAGTAGTATTTAATGTAAATAGTCTTCCCTTATTGAACTCATTCTCATTCTCTCTCTCTCTTTCTCTTTCTCCCTTTGCAGATACTTCTTTCTAGGGTCAATTGACCTGGGATCATCTTCTTTGATAATTCTTCCTAAACACCTGGTCCTTACTCCGTATCTTTGTATAGAGACTCCTTTAATGTAGTATAGTCTGCAGTGCATTGTTGACCTGTAAACGTATTAGTTTCCTGTTGTAGCTTTAACGAATTACCACAAACTTAGTTAATGACTTGAAACAGGTTATGTTCATGGAGTTCAGAAGTTCAAAATTAAACTTACTAGACCGAAGTCGGGCTGGTTCCTTCTGAGGGTCTAGGTAGGGTCTAAAGGAGAATTTGTTTCCTTATTTTTTGGTTTCAGTTTTGTTTTTGTTTTTAGTCCTGGGGATTGAACTCTGGGCCTTTTTGTGTATTTGTAATTTTTATTTTGAGACAGTTCTGAGTCACCAAGTTGTTTAAGTTATTGAATTGCTGTGCTTGGATTTGCAATCACCCTGCATCATCCTCCCAGAGTGCTGGAATTACAGTCATGTACCACCACACTGGCTGTGTTTGTTTGATTTTTCCAGCTTTTGGCAACTGTGCTTATTCCCTGGTGCATATTCTCTTCCTCCATCTTCATATTCAGTGGCGTAGCATCTCCCAGGGTCCTCTCCCACCTTTCTCCTTTTCAGGTATCAGGACACTAACAAGGATGGAATCAAGTGCTTAGATAAAAGGGTTGATTTGAAGTTCAAAATGCCTTAATTGTTTGAGCCAGGGAAAAAATATAGATAGCTATAGATAAGGATCTGGCAGGGTGCAGCAATGAAAAGATACGAGGGAGCCTGAGAATGAGAACTCTGTGTACTCAGTGGAAGAGGGTTTAAGATCATTAGCAAGAGTGCAGGGCAAGAAGATGGAGTGCTAGATGAGCAATGAGTGTTGAAGTCAGGGCTTCTTGAACTGGGGACTGTGGGAGAAACACAGGCTATATTCAGGATACATTAAGAAGTTAGGTTCTAGGGTCATCCTTTAAAATTACGAGACTCCAAAAAGCAAACAATAACAACAAAAAAAGACTGTCACAGACACAAATGACCATTACATACATAGAACCTTGCCTATCTCATTAATAATCCAAGAAACCTAAGTTGAAATAATTCTGAGGTACTATCAAAGAGTAAAAAGCACTTTGTCCTGTGTTAAGGCCTCCTGCCCCATCCCCTAGAGGTGGTTCACAATTTGAAACACTGTTGTAAATATAAGTATGTGTTGATAGCTGAGTTCTGGCAGGTGGGGCTATTTTTCATTAATGGGGATTAAACCCAGTGTCTTGCACTGAGCTACATCCCCTGCCTTACTTACTTATTATTTTATTTTATTTTGAGATAATGTCTCAGTAAATTGCCCAGGGTGATCTCAAACTTATGATCCTCCTGCCTCAGCCTCTGAAGTACTTAGACCGATATGAGCAATTTTTGATGATACAGTAAGGTGTTTGTTGTAGTTGTTGTTTTAAAACACTGTATTGGGATTGTTTTGGTAAAACCAAGTACTTGCAGAAAACAAAATAAAAGGAACCGTATTTACTTAATACAAAAGTATCTGAAGTTTTCTCCCAACTTTTTGCTCAGTAAATTGACAGCTGTTGATATAGATTAATACAAGAACAATGTAAGCTCCTTGGATCTTCCCAGCATCAGATAGAGAACATCCTTTGTATCATCAGGATCCATAGCACCAGGGAGGAAGGACTTGCTCTCAGCTTGTCATAGCCTGAGGATGAAATATCAGGGAACATTACCAAGGTAGCCTAGGTACCCTAACAGTCTGGAATGGGTAGATTGCAAACCTTGGGTCTTCAGCCATCAGGTTAGTACAGAATTCTGGCAAGGGGCTCTGCTCCTGGCTGGGTTTCCAGAACTCTCATGCTAGAAGGATGACAACGGCACAACCAGTAAGAACAAGCGGTATTATGGCCCTTCCAGAGAGGCTCAAAATCCAGTTCTCTAAATGAAAGATTTTTATTTTTTAAGCAATTTAGAAAACTGTATGTTTAGTGTGATTCCATGAAAAATATATATGTACACAGTGAGGGAAAAGTCTACAAGGATCTGAGCAAAGGTATTAACAGTGATCATTCTTCAGTAGTAGGATATTTTTTCTATTACCCTATTATTTTCTATTTGCTGTTGTAATGAAAACAAAATTCAATTTAATACAGAAATATTGTGCACCAAAATCTTAAGAGATGTGTATGTGTTATGAGCATGTGCACCTGTGTTAATAAAGTCACACATACTTTTTGGCCTATTCACTTATGACCTTTCAGCTCCAATCCCATGTTTCTTTTATGCTGGGACTGGGACTACACAAACTACAGTATGTCTTTGCCTGCTGAGCGTTGTACCAATGTGGGCCACTGGAGGGGGGTAGAAGGCAGGAGGAGAAGAGAAGTTACTTTGCTGCCTTACTTCTAACCTTGTGGCCCAGCAAGGATTCCAGGTAAGGCCAGTTCCAGTTCCTGACTCTTTTTGGCATTTCTCAGAATTACTTCAAGAGACACTAGAAGCAGCTGGATGAGATTGTCTCCTCTGAGATCTGAGTCTCAATTCTGCAGTTCCCTTCCTGCAGACGTGTAGGCTGGTAACTCCAATTCTTTGCCTTGTTTCCCAAGCTCCTGGGGAATAACTGCTTTTACAGTTATCTCTGTGTTACCTCAGGATTGTAGGTCTCTATTGCAACCTTAAACATGCATTAAGTCAATTCTCTGTATTCTTTAACTTCTCTTATAACATGGTATATATCCTATTTGTTCTGTTTCCTGAAGGTCTCTGACTGATATATTTGGAATCAGAAATGGTCCCAGCACACAGTTTTGAATATGGTATTCTATAGTTGGTGTGACTGTGTCCTTAGCTTTGAGCACAGTAATGATCTCTTCATCCAAGGGAAATAGGATATGAGAAATCCATAGTATACGTATCATCATACTGTGATGTATCATCGTGCTTCTTCATCCAAAGGTGATTGTGATGGAAAACTTCTGAAGTTCACTAAAGACCAGAAGACCTTTACTCTAATAGTGGTGCTTCTGAGCTCACTGGAAAGCCTACATAAAATGTCAAGCTTGGGTCTCTACTTCTCGGTTCAAGTCACAGAAGAACAGAGCTTCTATGGCAGCCCTAAAAGAATGACAGATCTTACAGTATCATGGCATATCTTGACTGAAAATTCAGTTCTGTGGGTTGCAGAATTGCAAAGTAAATGGAATTTAGATTCATAAATCTCATATATGAAAGTTAGAGCATTTATTGGTAAGAAAGACTATGATGGGTCTTGGAGTAGAGACAATCTAGGTGGACTCAGGAAAAGCTAGGAATCTTGGAGCACTCTGTGTGTGCCTAAGGAGACTAGTCTAAAGGCCCTGTAATAATCTCAGGACCCAGGCCACGCACTTCTCATCATGTCTAGGATTATATCTAAAGTCAGATCTATGTTTGCTCCAGCGGACAAATACAAAGTCTGGCATAGAAAAAAATACTTTATACTCCAAAATAATTGCAAAAGGTTGTTCTCTTTTAGCAACACAAATGAAGTATTAGATTTTTAAGGCTATTAGACCAAAGGGGATGGAATATTAAACACTGAACTAAGCCAGGTATAAAGATAGGATGCCAAACTGTGGGTCATCAGATGAGTTACTAGAGAGTCTTGGAGCCACAAGAGTAGCTAGCAGTGCTGCATACATTTAGTGAGGTTAAGATGCCAGAATTTTCCTGTCATGATGCAGAGGGAAGAAGCCAAAGTATTGGGGAAACTGATGTGTTGCAGTGGGGATATAGTCTGTGGTCTGCACACTCACCCCAAGCCAAAAATGACGTCCTTTGAAAGAACTCAGAAGTCATTCCTTTCACCAACACATTGAGAAATAACGTAAGGAGAGGCTGCCAATGTCTCTGCACAGTATTCTCGATGATAGTTGTTTCCTGTGGGTTGCTGTGATAGTATAAGATACTGCCATTGAAATGGGCTCCCTGATTTCATTGGGGATAATGCAATCCCACAATGACAAAGACCAACTGGCAGTAATTAACTAGAAGAGGCAAACTTAGTGTATTTACTGTAATAGACAATGGGAACAAAATGGAAACCAGATTTTTTTGCATAGCAGAGACCATTAGTGGTGTTTAATTGATTAGGGTATAACTGAAATGAAATAGATTATAGCCGATTAAAATATTATTTTATATTATAAGAACCATAAAATTTATTTGAGCACTAAAAAGAAGGATATGGCCTCTTACTCAGTTTCTATAACTTTAAGTCCTTTGATGAATGGGAAACACAGGGGAAAGATGTGTGTCATTGTCATTTGTAGTAACAAAAATTTTAAATTTATAAATATAGTTGGAATCTGGGACATGCTACCCCAAAATAAGGCACTTTGGAAATTGAGAAAATCATGGATACAGGATGGTTGTTCTTTAACCTTTACCTACCTTTGTGTGAAAGCTGGCTATAAAATAATTCTCTGACTACTCCCCTGAAAGTTGGTAATAAAATGCTCATGTGACAGGTCTTGTCTGTATTTGGAGGGAGGGAATGAAGACATGGAGACAAGAGAAGAATGTGAACCAACGGGCCTTGCTAAGTTCATCCTGTGTTTTTTTTTTTTTTTTATGCAGGGTCCATACCCTCTTTGGTCCACAACTATACTAAGTGATAAAAACTACTGCGAATGTTTAAATTTTTAAAATTTATTACAGTAAAAGACACATTGCAATTAATTCCACTCAAAATAAACCCCCTTCCTTTGAACACACTTATACTTCTTGTCTTTCTAAAGCAGTTCTGGAAATCCTGTTTAGTGAGTGTATTTAAAAAAAATACAGTGAATGCAGCTGCCAAGTGCTATCCTACAGATAGGCGAGCTTGTAAAAACATTGTATGTCCTCATCCATCTTATTCACCAGATCAGGTACCATGCAGCTTCTGGTTCTTCCACAAATTTAAAGTGACCATGAAAGGTAAACCTTTTGAATTGATTCAGAACATCAAGGAAGCTATGACAGTACAACTAGACATTCATATCTACTTCTTTTAACAGACTTAGTATAAAACATACGATTTTTCCTTAATGTTTGAATCAGCATTTGTAAGGCTCCCATACTATGTAAAATTTTGATTAAATAAGTTTTTTGTGCTTCTCTCTTTTTAATCCTGTCTTTTGTTATGGGGCCGTCAACCATGAACATTAGAACAGGCAAGGAAAAAATGCTGCCTTTTTCTCCCTATAATAGCCACATATCAGGACCAGGGATATAGCTCAGTGGCTCAGCACCTGACTGGCAAGCGCAAGGTCCTGAGTGTAATTCCTGGTACAAAAAAAAAAAAAAGTCCACATGTGTATTATCTATTAGTGGTTATAATCAATAACATAGTGAGTCAAGACAATCATTTTATTTATTTATTTATTTATTTTTGCAGCACCAGGGATCGAACTCACGACCTCACACCAAGACAATCATTTTAATGCTTATCATTCTGTGGGAATGCCGACTTTTTTGTTTCTGGAACAAATTACCTCACATCCACAAGTGGTCAGTTTGATCCAAAACAACATCATGAATAAAGTGCAAGGCAACAAAGCTGCTAGTTCATGGCTACTGGCTATGGGTGACAGTGCTAGAGAAAAAGGAGCCAGGGACCATGTATTAGTACCCAAAGTCATGACTCCATAATCCACACAGAAGTATGCTTTACTAGTCTTCTAGGTGGTTCCCAAATTGACACAATTAAGGCTAACTACCACTTTCCACCCTTTACCAACTTGACACTTACGCATGTCTCCTTAAACAGTGCTTAGTCTCCATATAAACACAAGGCCATAATTCCTATCAGCATGATACAATTGAAACACAATAATCCATTCCCCAAAATCTTAGCAGTCTCAACTATTGCAAAAATGTCTGAGTTAAATATCTCCTTTGACACACAAGGGAAAATTCTTAGCTATGAACCCTTGTTTTTTAAAAAAAATGTTACATAATGCCAAGGTATAATGGCATAGAGTAAACATTCTTATTCCAAAAAAAGAATAGGGAGATTAAAAAAAGAATATGACCAAAGCAAGACTGAAACCCAGGAGGCCAAACATTAAATCCAGCAGCTCCATATCCACAATCTGTAGCATGTGGTAGTGAGACATGAGTTCCAGAGGACTTGGGCAGCTCCACTCCTATGGCCTTGTCCATTGTGCAGAACATAGCCTCTCTATTGATCTAGTTCCTTTCATAGCCTGCAGTTTTCCTCAGCAGACATTCTACATTCCTGGTATGTCTGACTTCCTGGAGTCTCCACTGCAATTTTGGCTTCATTCCCACAGCTTCATGCACCACCCTCTTAGGAACTCCTTGTCTGGCCTTCCAGACTTTTCTCTGAAATCTGGGTGGAAGCCTTCCTGACCTCACAACTATTGCATCCTGCATGCCAGTAAAACCAGCATTGCGTGGACACTGCTTGATCCAGGCCTCTGGAGCAAGGCTGCAGTGACGACCTCTGAGCACCTGAATGACTAGGGCACAGTGAAATAATTTCTGGATAATCAATTTCCTAGGAGGCCCTTCTCAAGCAGGGGCCCCAGCAATTCTTCTCTCTCTGGCACCCTTTAATTCAATTTAAAGGAAGAGAGGCTAATTTGTCTTATGGTTTCAGAGGATTTGGTTCATGCTTTTCTGGCTCTGAGGCTGGAACATCATGACTAAAGAGCATAGTAAAAAAGCTACTCATTCATGACAGTCAGGAAGTAGAGCAGGGAAACAGTGATGGAGAGGAAGGGGTCAGGGACCATATATAGTACCCAAAATCATACCTTCATGACACACCCAGAAGTGTGCATTACTAATCCTCTAGGTGACTCTCCCACCAAGCAAGTTGACATAATTAAGCTTAACCACCACACTGGATTAGGAGTTTGGGTAAGAATTTGCAGAGATGGTTTGTCCTCCACATGGTGCTGTTGGCTCTGGGTGACTTGGATGCTTCTAGAAGATCCAAGATGGCTTCCTTTCATACATCTCTTATCCTTCCTCAGATGGCTCCAGTGGTTAAGGGTAGGTTAGGATGGCTGAGTCTCTCTTTTCTTGTGATATTTGCTGGTCCCACACCAATGTATGGGGCCTCAGTTCTTCCCCATGTGACTTCTCTATTCTACACCTCATTTTCTAGGACATTTTTCAACATAGATTCTTTCTTCCAATAGGATAACCTGGCCAATATCTCTCTCTCTCTCTTTTTTTTTTTTTTTTTTTTTTGCGGCACTGGGGATTGAACTCATGACCTTGCGCTTGCCAGGCAGGCACTTAGGCCACTGAGCTAGATCCCCAGCCCTCAATATCTCATTTTTGAGGACCTGCCTCCACATAGGCTCTTTCTTCTAATAAGAGTAAGCTAGACTTCTTTAATGTAGTAGCTGGAATCCACCCTGAGCAAAAGCAGATGCTACAAGGCCTCTTGGCATCTGAGCTCAGGAATCCTCAGATGCCATTTTCATCACATCGCACTGATCAAAACAAGTCATAAGGGCAGCCTAGATATAAAACAGTAGGAGCATAGACTCTATCCTTGTCAGGGAAAAAAGTATACACGTGGCAAAGAGGTATGGACACAGGGAGATGTGATTCACTCACTGGAGGCCATTTTTAACAATCACTACACTGCAATAGGAAACATTTCTCTTTAAAATTGTAGTATGCCCATGAAATGAAAAATAATTATGGTAGGTGAAATAGCTGTAACAGATCTGAAAATATAAACACAATAGATTCTCATCCACATAATGTTTGACATAAGGTTATTAAAAGACATAGGCTCCTTCCATTCTATAACTGGAATCTAGTAGGGCCTTGTTCTCATCTGCATCTACCTATAGGAAGGGGAACAGATATGACAGAAAAGATGCACTTGCCTCCTAAAAGCATTGACCCAGGAATGACACTTATCACATTCACTCAAATCCATTGGCTGCACCTAATTGCAAGGGTCCTGGAAATGTAGTCTAGCTGCATACTCAAGAAGAAGAAAATAGATTTTGTTGAACATCTAGAAGATTCTGCCACATTTTTAAAAATCTGTAATGAATGGCATAGAGAAATATTCACATTTTATTATACAAATACAAGAGATTATAGAACTGTGTGTACAAGAAGAGGCAAAGAAACAAATATCTCTAGAGTGAAAATGATGCCAAGATATTATAGCACTAAGTTATTTTTCACTAGTGACAACAGAGAAGAGCTTAAATTTCTAAATTTTTATTCTCTGAATTTTGTTAAATTGTAATGGTTGATACGTTGTGTCAATTTGAGAAGTTTAGAAGCTTAACTAAATAAGCAATTCTACATTCTAGCGGGTAGAGGACATGTCCTACAGCAGCTGTTTATGGTATAGGATGTAATAGTTGATTCACTGTGTGTCAACTTGAGAAGTTAAGAAGTTTAAGTGACTCAGTGAGGGCCAGGGTCCTCACTTTGTAAATATCCTCAGCCTGTGCAAGAGGAGGGTAGGGAGATGGTGTGAGTGCTACACCAGCCCTTGAATGGGAAGCCTCCTTACAATATAAGGAAGGAAAAGAGGCTTGTTTCCCCCTTTTTTGCTCATGTCGCTTTTGCTGTCTCCCACTGTCATGAATGGTTGCCCCTCAACCATTGCACCCTGCCTTGGAGCCAGCTGATCACCAACTGAAGCCTCCACAAACTGTGAGCTAAATAAACTTTTCCTTCCTTAATTTTGGGTGTCTGGTATTTTGTCTTAGCAATAAGAGAAAAGTAACTAACACATCAGTGAACACAAATTGCCTCTAAAGGATGACATTTTAGTGTTAAAATATCTAATTATAAAAAACAAAGCATCCTTTAGTATGAATAATTGTTCACAATCAATGTTCTATCTCAACTCCTAGAACTTCATAAATATATAAAGAAGAAAAAAGAAACTGATAACACTATCTTCTGAGGGATTTAGAGGTCAGCATGCAATTTTAATACAGATAATCCCTAATTTTAAAACTCCATTTCTAAATCCATTGTTTAAAACTGAATACATTCTCATAAAATTAGCAAAGGATAGTGTTTAGGATCCAGAGCCTGCCCAGCAAAGTCACTCTACACCAGCCATTCATGACATTCCCACCTATGGATCTCATGATTGCTGCAGAAAAGTGCTTTTCACAACCAAGATTAGCATACCAGGAGCACAACTTTCCTTAACCAAGTCACCTCTGATCCTCAGCAGATCTTGGCAGCCAACACAGGAGTCTCTGTAGCTTACTACATCTCCCGAATCAATGCCTTACTGTAAAGAGATTCAGAGCTGGGACTGCCTCTGTGATGAGTCCCTAACATGGTGAGTCTAAGCAGTTAGAGGCACAGGGTGAATCCAGGCCTGAGGTAGGAATTCCCATAGACCTGGGATCCTGAGGGAGATGGTGGGGTTGCAATAAGATGAGGGAAATGCTAGAGAAGAGTTATTTGCCTCAGTCATGTTCCTTTACATAGAGATAATGATCTTGTAGACCAGCTCCTCTCCATCCCAAGTCCTCTGTCATCCCAGTCACTTCTCATTACTCTCTTCTCAAGTAACCACATCTACTTCATTTTAGTCATGCCATTCTCAAGTCATGGCCCAAATCTTGTTATCAAGAAAAATTGTTTCAGCTCTGAAATAACTAGTTCAAACATCTCCTTCTGACTACAGATTCCTACTCCTCAACTTTCCTACTCAAAATACTCCATATACATTGGATTCCTGTTTCCCTCTTATTCCTGGGAGCACAACCAGCATACTTTTCCCGGCCTCTCATGGATTAATGTGGCAAAATCACTGACGATGCCATTTACCAGTGCTTTTAAGAAGCAGCAGTACCTCTTCCACACTCTTTCACCCTCAGCAGTGACAGCAAAACTCCAGGGCAGTGCAAAACCACAGGATGGAATTAGAAAGTCAGGGCACTGGAGGAACTCTGCTCGGGCTGTGGGTGAGCTAGCTAAATTTCTATCCAAAACTGGAGATGCAGTGAAGTTAAGTCACTAGCTCAAGTTCTCATGGCAAGTATTCAGCGCAGCGTGGGTTTAACTGCCTCACACTGGACCAAATGGCCACCTTTGTGATGTTCTGCTCTGTTATACTTTGAGGATTGTTTCTTTTTATATACCATAGTTGTACATTAAGAGTTTTGTAGTTGATACTGTTTTATTTTTGGCTATGCTGGGGATCAAACTCAGGGCCTACTACCTACTAAGCAAACACTTGATCACTCCAGCTACATCCTCAACCTGAGGGTTTTTCCTCTAATCCTTAGTCAAGTGTTGCCAGCTGGTAAAAGTTTCTTTTTCATAATATTTGTTATCTTCAGAATAGTTGCCTACATATTTTTTAGCACTATAATTGTAACATTTATTCATGTGATTTTATGCAACAATATTTTTCTCTTTCAGTGCTTTGTTTCATTTTGAATTACAAATATACAGCAATCTATTCAACTATATTTCTGTTGTGTCACGGATTTTCTTAGATCAAAATAATTATTCTTGTTTGAAATTTCTTAGTATTGTCTGTATGACTCTTTTATCTTTTAATATTTACTACTTTGAATAAATAGTTTAATTATCACATATTACAAAAAAAGTTTCTTTTTCATTTTTTAAGAAAAAGGATCATGTGACTTTGGTGCTGTTGCCCTCCAGTGCTTAGCATATAAATATTTACCAAGTTCTGTGCCCTGAATATTGTGATTCCTAAAATTCATATATTAAAATCCTAACCTGCATGGTGACCTTAAGAAGTAGGGTCTTTTGGGAGCCAATTAGGTCATGAGGTCAGGTGCCCCCACAAATAGGGTCAGCGTCCTTCTACAACAGGCCCAAGGGAGCTCATTTGCTCCTTTTACCTCATGAGGTCATGATGAGAATCTATAAACCAGGAAATGGGATACCCTCCCCCACCACACACACAATCTGCTGGCACCTTGATCTTTATCTTGGACTTGCAGCCTCTACAACTGTGAGAAGTAAATATTTATTGTTTGTAAGCCACTCAGTTCATGATATTGTCATTATAACCAACTGAATGGAGAAGGACATCAAATGAATAACATTGGTGGCCAAAGGAAAAGGTAGGGACAAAGTCAATACGATAGTTATATCTCTTCTCTTCTTTAACTACTTTGGAATGAAAGAGATATGTGTATTTTGAGGAAAATGGTACAAATCTTTTCATATGTAAAGGCCATAAGTCAATCAAAAATTGACCATGTTTGAACTGTCCCTAATCTTCATATTTCAAACAGTACTTGAATGGGAAAAATTGTTTACATGGCTCTTAAAAGCTGTCTCTAATTTATTTTCCTGAGAAAAATTATTTCTCAGGGGAAGAAATTATCAAATTTCTGCCATACAGAAAGATTTTATCCCCAAGTCCTTTTCGTTATTTAAGTCCTACTTCAGAGGCCCCTTGTCTTACCCCAAAAGCTGAACCCCCATCTCACCTTACCTCCTCCTCTTTCATGATTCTGCATCGTCTGCTTTGATCTGGAGGAATTCTGAGTTCTGAAAGCACCTTCATGCAGGTGAGGCTCTCACCCACAGTGCTGGCACGTGGTGCTCAACACGTATTTGTTGACTAGGTATTCAATGGCTTAATTGACTCCTGAATAAAGAGGCCTTCTAATCCAAACCAAGCATAGTGCTGGCCTGGCACTAAGAATTTCTTAAAACACACACACACACACACACACACACACACACACACACACACACACACAGTAGCATTAGAAGTCAATGTAACACATTTAAAAAGTTTATCATGAGAGCCAAGCCTCATGAGTGAGTCAGCGTCAGCGCGGACTCTGGGGAGGGAGAACTAGCCCCGCCCCAATGGAAACAGCACCAAGCTGGGGCTGCCCTGGGACCAGGACATCCAGAGCCCAGCCTCTCCCCCTTTTTCAATGATAGTAAGATACATATGTTAGCCATTTTGTATTTATAAATAAATAAATTAATTAATAAAAGATTTTACTTCTATGTATATTATGGACAGGATTTGCGGGTTTTTCTAAGATTGATTTTTAAAAACGAATAAAAAGTAAAGATACAAGAACATTAAAATCTGCACATCTTCCAGTGTAGAAATAACTGTGTGACTACCTTTATATGTATTTAAATAGTCTATAAAATGGAACTTGACCAAATTCTGTTTATTGAAAGCGATACAAATATTTAGGTTTTCTTATTAATATTTTATTTAGCATATCATTTAAGCTTGCCCAAAAACTGAATGAACTTTACAAAGTAACGCTGTACTTTCCTTTGTTAATAATCATGCCTTGCTAAAAACAAAAACACTCTGGCACCCTTAACAAAAGAGCTTCTGAAAGCATCATTAAGCCTTCTGTAGCATTTCATTCCTAGACCAAATAAATCAATAAGGAACTGGAAAAAAAAAAGATGAATAAAAAATAAAAAGTTTACCATACACTGATGCCTGCTGTGTTTGTATTATGTATGGTAGTCTCCAAACTTTTCTTTGATTCTAAAAATTATCCTTGCTGTATATTTTACTTAAAATGCTTTATACCTTGAAATTTGAGAACTTTGTCACTTTAGTGACCTGAAAAAAAAAATTCTCTTTTAAAATATAATTTGCCTGTAAAGTCTTAAGGAGACAGCGTTTCACTTTCATTGAGGATCACAGTGTGTAGGACTAACATATTTCATTTGAATTCTTTTTTTTTTTTTTTTTTTTTTTGCGGCACTGGGGATTGCACTCATGACCTAGTGCTTGCCAGGCAGGTGCTTAGGCCACTGAACCAAATCCCCAGCCCTTGTCTTTTTTAGACGGGGTCTCAATATGCCATTCAGGCTGGCCTTGAGCTCACTTTGTAGCCCAGGCTGGTCTTGAACTCGCAAGGATTCTCCTGTCTCAGCTTCCTGAGTGCTGGGATTACAGGTGTGAGCCACCACGCCTGGCTCATTTGAGTTGTTAAAGTGAATTTTGGCTTGGAATTTGATCTGACTAGATAGATTTAAGTCCTATTTTAAGATCTGGAATATATATGAATACATTTCCTAGGCCATATGCTAAAGCTAAGTATTGAAAGCTAACCCCTTTAAAAGTCTTGTAATTATCCCCAAATATATGACATGATTTTGAAGAAAAGAGGTTGGAGAAAGAAATGAGAAGTTCCCAGTAAACAAACAAAATCTAACTGAAATTAAAAGTCCCATAGCTGAAAAATCAGATTCTTAGAGTATAACCATTCAAATGTCAGTCATTTAATGTATCTTTTGTTTATAGCATTCAGATTCACATTTCAGTGTAGTTGAATGGCCTCAAAGGTAGTATCAATGGCTTGTTCAATACCCATTTTTTCCATCACAGGGCAGCAAAAGGCTATACCGAGTTTACCTTCTCCCAAGTGGTCTTTATGACACTTGGAAGGAACCTATAATCCCAGCAGCACAAGCTCAGAAAGAATGAAGACTAATCGATTTATTCTTGGCAGAGGAGATTCAGATAATCAAAGAAATGTCTCATAGGCAAAATAGAAACATGATTACAAAGCTTGGTTTTGAATGAGAGTGGTGTACATGATCTTGAAAATGGCTAGACTTTAAAAAAAAATTGATAGGTAATTGGATGTATTTTCTCTACATTAAAGACTAAGAACCCATTAATTGGACTTGGAGAAATGGAATCATTATTTCTAGAATTTCACAGCCTTGAGGCAAAATTTCCAAGTCAAATTTATAAGGTATATAGGGATTTGGTTGCTTGTTTTGCTTTCTTCTGTCTTGCCAGTTACCTCCTGAGAGCTGGGCAAGGATCAGTAAGATCCCTCCACTGCAACTGCCAGCAAGTCTGTGTCTGTTTTGGCAAGTTTCTGAAAAGGTCCCACGGCCTCCACCCACCAGGTCCTCTAATGGAGCATAACAGGCAAAAACTACACCAGGGCAGAGCCAAGCCACATTTTAGTGTCTGCTACTGAACCCAGGAGCCATTTTTTTCTGCTGGTAGAAAAATTGGTACTGGGATCCTTCAAGTACTTCCTTTAGGGGCTAAAATGGTACAGAATGCTCATTTCTATACACCCAACATTTCTAAAACATTCATTATCTGTACTCACAAAACACATGTACACAAAGTTCTTAGGAGAAACAAAGTTTTTTTGCTTTTGTTTTTGTTTTTGCTGTACCGGGGATTAAACTCACGATCTTGCGCTTGCCGGGCAGGCGCTTAGACCGCTGAGCTAGATCCCCAGCCCTGTTTTTGAGACAGGGTCTCGCTATGCCGTTCAGGCTGGCCTTGAGCTCACTTTGTAGCCCAGGCTGCTCTCGAACTCACAACGATCCGCCTGTCTCAGCCTCCCGAGTGCTGGGATTACAGGCGTGAGCCACAACGACCGGCCAAAGTTCTTGGGAGAGAAATCTTCCTAAAAGTGATCTCTTTCTCCTATTTATTCCTATATATTCTCATAAAATCTACATGGGAGATGCTGAGAGAGTATGACTCACAAGTGTATGAGAAAACATGAACAGGGCAAAAAGCAGTTACATGAAAATTATGACAAGATACTCCAGTGCGATAAAGTTAACCATGGAGCCCCAGCTAACTCAGGTCAACTCTGGGATAAAAACTAATCATATTAAAATTAACAGTGAAAATCTACCCTTGAAAAATCTGCTCCTGTGAGAATAGGACTATTTGGCTCCTTTGTCTACCCCAAATGTCTAGAACACGTCAGGTGCTCAGTTAATAGCTAATATTTTTTAAATGAAGAAAATACTTAAAGGAACCACATCACAGATCTACATTCTATCCCTCAGTAAGTCCATTTTCAAAGGTCTTTGTCTCTCTTCAGCCTTCAAACAGACCATGGTTTCCTCTGTCAATGCTGGCTGAAGGAGCTATTCGTGTGTAGGGACCATGTTGTGTGCCTCTGGTCAGCAATTGCATTCAAGAGCAGCAAGACCCCTGCAGAAGCTCATGGGTGCTGAAACTGAACAAGTGGGAAGTCCTCCTTTCATATTCTCTCTGGAATAGAGTTTCTGAATTTAGCAAATAAAGATACAGGGTGTTCAGTTAAATTTGGATTTCAGATCAATGAATTTAACATGAGACAAGTTTATACTGAAAAAGTATTCATTATATATCTGAAATTCAAAACTAACCGCACATCCTGTATTTTAACTGGCAACCCTGCTAAGGAGTATAGCCTTTCGGAGATTAGGGGGTGTGAGAATTATGCAACTTTTTAAATTGCGATCTCTCTTTTCTTTCTGGCCAGAGCAGCTATATCTTTTTAACCTCTTTGTGTGAATGTCATTGTCATATGACAGTAACAGTGGATTCCATTGACTCTATTTAAATACACCATTAAATGTAATTGAAAATGTTCCCTGAGCTCAAAGTTTTTGTTTTGTTTTGAAGGTATGCTTTTGTTTCCAGGGATATGAACCTACTGTGTCTGCTTTAAGGACTCATCTGGCTCAGGGCCAGGTACTGATGTTATGGATGGTACCCTGGTTTCTCTGCCATTCAGAGAAAGCTGGGCCCAAGTTTCTGGATGAGAGGGTAAACTCTGTGTGGAATACCCTGCTTTCTGTCACCTGAGGTATCAGGTACTTTGATTCTACTCCAAGCTGTCTCCTTATTCTCTACTTTTGCACACTCAGACTCTCATAGCCAACTTCGTCTGGGAAACTGACAAGAGGGATGGCCTCTGAGTGGCTACGACTTTCCTTCTTTCCTGAGACAGGTTCCTAGAGTGGAGTGGAATTCTGGATCCCAAGTTGCTAGCATACTGTCATTATGCCTTTGTGCTCGAGGATGCTCTCAATTAGGAATTTCCAAAATCACCTGCCTGGTTTTCCAGAGATGGAGGCAGCAGCCAAAGGACAGGTGGGGATGAGTCCTCCAGAGCTGGGGCAAAGGACTGTTAGCCCAGGTATGTGGAAGTGCTGGCCCTTCCAGAGCCTTTGGTGGTGGGAGGCACTGGTGGGGTGGTGTGTCTGTGAGTCCACATCTACCCAGGGTGGGGGCTAGAGAGGAGAAGCTGGTAGCTTCAGCTGGTAACTGAAAAATACCAGGAATTTTTATTCTTGGAGGTCCCAGGATGATGTCTGTTGATAGTGCTGGAGCCACCAGCCAATCACTCCTAGGTTCCCTGAGCAAGAAGATATCCTCTTCTCTACCTTTTCCTTCTCTGAGCAGGTGTGGGAAGTGCAGATTCTGACCCACTTCGGGATTACAGGAACTCAAAGTTTTAAGAACCATAAATAACAGTTTTATGGTTCATTCTTCTTTGAACAAAAAGTGTGCCCTGAACTGGACAGCTACTCAGGAAGCTGAAGAAGGAGCTGGAGGCCAGCTTGGACAACTCCAGTACCAAACAAAATTTTTTAAAGGTTTGCCCTATACTCTTCCTCTCCTATACACTAGGAAATAGTTTCTGTGCAGAAATCTGTTTTGAACATTGAAAATAGGCTCAGAATGCCTCATGCTTCTTAAGTAATCTCTGGTCAATTATCATTCTCTTCACAGAGTAGATCTAACACCCAGTGCTGGGATGGGCAGGGATTGATAGTGAAAGGTTATGAAAAAGAAGACAGCATTAAGTGATGATTAGGTGAGCCCAGCTTTTACAATGGGCCTCAGATATAATCCCCAGATTCCTGCTCATGAACATCAGGAATTACTCCCATATTATAGCCAGTCATTGCTAAGCACCCACACCTACCTGTGACTCCACACAAGTGATCAGCCCCAGGTTACAGTCTCCAAATAACTGGTCCACCTTGACTGTAAGCTCAGCCCTGAAACCTTAGTAGATAGATAACCTGGGGCATTGGGAGGACGTGTGGTGGAGGATTGGCCAGGTCCATAGGACTCTAGCCGGGAACCAGCAAACCTACCCCTTTCCATTAGAAAATCTCTTCAAATGATATCAATGCTTAAATTAAAAGAGAATGCTTTTTTATAATTTATAAGCACCATCACTCTAATTATGCTATAAAGAAGACCATTGAATTAAATGAAATGAATTAATGAACATAAATTCCTGTCCTTTTAGAAAATTTCATGATACTATATGGCTTTTAAGACCTTTCCATTCCTATCTGCTGCTTCTTTCTAAAACTATAATTCTCTACCACAGAATTTCTGAAACTTGGTACTTTTGATATTTTGAATGGAATAATTTTGTGTCTTAGGAGGCTGTCCTGTACACTGTAGAATGTTTAGCAGTATCTCTGGCCTCTACTAACTAGGTACTAATAACATGTCTCCCCCTACTACTCCAGAATCGCGACAGTTTAAAAATGGAGAAATTGCCAAATGTCTTCTGGGGAGAAAAATCACTCCAAGAAAGAGCCATCAGGAGGCAAAACCACCCTCACTGAAAACTTCTGTCACCCATAAGACAACATTCTCTTCTATAGACACATTTTCACATGGCTTCCCCAACACACACACACACACACACACACACACACACACACACACACCCATTTCTTTTTATTCCTTTTCCTTGAAACGTTCTGCTTTTATTCTTTCCATTGACAAAATTATGCTTATTCTTTAAAGCCTAAATAAAATACTACTCTGTGTAGCTTTCCTTTCCAACTTAATTTCCTGCACACATCTATATTTGTAATAATATTGTTCACCATAAGAATCAGTTGCAATTGCTTATTCACCCTTCCTTCCTACTTCCAAGAGGCTGTAAATTCCTTAAGAGCAAAGTCTGTGTATCTACTCAGCCCAGGATGGTATCCTATCCACGAGTGTGTGCAGGTGGTGTGTGTGTGTATGTGTGTGTGGCAGACAGATAGACACAGAAACAGACACACACAGAGAGACAGAGACCTGAAAAGTACATGCAATACTCAAGTAAATGTATTTTGTTTGAAGCGTAAGCCAAAACTTTAAGGTATGTCATCAACTACATTTTCTAGAGGAATATGTAAATTTTAGAAGCCACCAGCTAGATTAATTTTAGTTATTTTAGGCCCAGCTGGACTTCTATCTCTAGTGAATCTAGATTACTGGGTATTTTTCTGAATCTGCACAGGACCTGCCCCTCTCCACAGCATTGTGCACCATTGTGGAAATAGTAGCCTTCACCTAGAAAGTTCTACTCTCATTTCTCCCTAGCAGATACCACCTATACTATTCACAACCCTAGACACAACACAATACTCTTGATACAAACATCACACACACGTGTGCATGCATATGATCTCTTCCTTTTGAAAGCACTGCTGCCTTTTCTCCTTTTCTGGCTCTCTGCATTCTCTGTCTTATGCCCAATGGTCCTCTCTTAAAGATGGTTCTATTGATAGAACACAAAGACTGTATGTTCCTTTTTTTACTTCTATGGTTCCTTGTAGAGTGATTCACACATCCCAGGCACTGAATATGAATTTGTTGAGTAGAAAATTCAGCTGTTGTCTTAAAAATGCTGGGTTAATATTCAGAGACAAATGTAGGTCAATACAGAAAGGCAAGGACCATGACACCATCAGAGAGAAGATGAATTCATGCAGCTTAGGGAAAAATGAAAATGCACTCTCAGGCATCCACAGTAGTCCATCCGTAATGAGAATATCACTGTTATGGTGACAAAGATCACAGTAATCATATCGGACTAAACCCATACGGGTTTTGGTACATACCTGGGACTGATGGTGCAAGGACAAGCAAGGAGTAAAGAATAAATAATATCATCATATCCCAGGCCTAGTTGCTAGAGTGGTGATGTGTCATTCACTAAAATACAAAGGTATGGGGAGTGTGGCGGGTGATGACTTCATCATGTGAGGTGCCAGTGATGTAACTCAGTGAAAAGATCACAGAAACAGTTGGAGATGAGCCTGCAAAGAGCCCAGATACAGGCCTGGGAGTCTCTAGCTGAGGTTAAGGGGAAAAAATGGATGATTGAGGGCTGGGATCTGTGATAAGAGAGGATTAGAAGGACTGGTGAGGAAGGCAAGCAGGGGGAAGAGGGGATGCTATAGAAGTCAAGAGGGAATTTCTATTCAAGCACTGTAACATTTCCAAGATAAAGTGATACAGAAGGTGGTGTGAAGGAAGGCCGAGATGGGCCAGTGGATTTGTTGATCTGGACGTCCGTTGGCTTTGGGAGATGCGAGTGGGAGAAAGGAAGGGCTAGAAGCCAAACTGTCAAAAGGAGAGGAGCAAAGAAGTAGAGAGAATGTAGTGAATGAGATAGAAGAAACCCACCTTTCTCCCCAAATACATGCATAAAGGGAGGCCGTCTGTCCCTCAGTAGCCTGAAGGGATGGCAGGGTTCAAAAAGGTTCTGTTTGTTTTTTGGGTGTGTACGAGTGAAACTTGTCTGTTGACAGGAAAAGGAACTGGAAAGCAGAAGATTTTGAAGTTATGAGACAGAAAACTTAGTAAGCAATCTTACGAGGAAGTGGGATAGGGCTCCCTTTGGAAGGAGTAAGGGTATCTTCCTCTAAGTGAGAAGGAAAGAAAGGGTTAGGTGTGACAAATCATGTAACTAAATAAAGAGGAGAGAGAAGAGAGGTCATCTCTAGGTATTCTTATTCTGCTTGAGCAAGACACTAGATTGTGAGCTGAGACCTATGGAGTTCGTGGAACTGGAGTTCCCATCCAGATGATCCTGAGACAAAGATTCCAGGGATTAACAAGAGATGATTTAAAGGATTTCAAAGCAGCAGTTAGGTTCCAGGAGTCCTTTCAGATGGGTATATCTCTTCACCAAAAGAATTTCTACTTATCCTTCAACACCCAACTCAAATGCTCCCTTCTCTGATGCATGGAGGTGGAAACTAAACCATGGGAATCATTCCCTCTTCCCCACCTTCACAATCTTTATGAAAATATTTAACTTGTTGTATTCGAAATTTTCTGTTCCCCCGTTTGTCTACCTACTAGTTCCTGAGCTTCTCAAGGCCACAATTCATCTCTGAATTATCTGCATCCTGTATCACTCCTGGCACATGTTAGGTGCTCAAATAGTGACATGTGAATGAGTGAGTGATTTATTCCACTGGTGGATGTTGATTTTGCTTATAGCACTACTGACTGCAGCAGAAAGTCCCCAGGAAAGGCTGGGCCTCTTCTTTGGCTGCACAAGATCTGAGAAAAGCCACACATGTAGGTGCATGTGAAATAAAAGCAAATGAGAACAATCAAGGCCACAAACCAAATGTGAAATGCAAATGGTGTTCTCCCGACATTTATGCAGTCCTAAATGGCAGGAGGAAGGAGTGGGAGGATGGGGACTGAGTGAAAAAAGCAACAAGCCAAGAGATAATTTTCAGCTGGGAATGGCCTGACTTCCTAAATGGTAGAGTGTGTGGTCCAGAAGCAGAACACTGCAGATGCACTTACTGTAAAAAAGAACCCTTGTGATTTTTTTTTTTGGAAAAAAGAAAATCTGTTTTGAATCTGTCTATCTCTCTAGCACGATCTTGATTTAAAGAGCCACAGCTCCATGAAATTCTGCTTAGAGGGAGTTCATTGAATTCAATAAGAATACATGGTACCAGCAATGCCAGTAATGTTGTTTCCTGTACACTTACTGCACGTTCTGTGTACCCATCTTTATATTTCCCTACCTTCCTGCTAGATGGGTGGGAGCATCCCTGTTTTACACATCTGGAAATTGAGGCTGGAGGCAAGAGGTAAAAAACCCAAAGTTAAAGGCTGAGTCTTTCTGACTGGAAAGCCTAGGCCTTTTCTGCTCTGTTAAGTAGATGCTTTACCATGAATGATCACAGAGAGGCAGTAGTGGGACACAGCTTCATGGGCACCCCAACTGTTAAGGCAAATGGGGTCCCACATTTAGAAGGGTCAGGTGATTGATTTAACTCTCTGCTCTTGCTGTCTTGAAATTCGTAATACTTTTCTAACAAGGGGCCCCACATTTTCATTTTACACTCTGTCCCACAAATTATGTGGGTAGTCCTTTATGGAATTATAGCATGGTGAAACTGGAAGGTTTTGATAGGTCATTTGTTCCATGCCCATCCATCTAAGAGATGAGGAAACTGAGGCACAGAGAGGAAAAGTTAACACCTTTGGTCACACAGATCATCAGTAGCACAGAAGCAATAAAACTCAGGAACCCCAGGGTTCTTCTTTTCTTAGCACCCTGTCCCCTTGACAGGTTTGACTGCCAGAGATGAGAATTTCCCCTTTTGTTCTAGGAGCTTATCTCTAGCCAAAATATCATTTGTGGTTGAGCCGGGTCCACTCATTTCACTTTTAGGCAAATGGCCTTGGCTTTTTTATAAAACCAAATGCACACAAACCTGAATGTGATTCCAGAAAACCACAATGTCTACTCTGTGGTAATAGAAACTCTTAGCTGAGTGTCTCACAAAACCCCTCTCTCTGCAGCCTCGCCCTCCCTCACAGTATTTCTTATGCTGGGGACACTGGCTCAGCCAGGATCAAGCAGGGGCCATGGCCAGGGTGGATCAGGCTCAAGGCCAAGGACAAGCTCCTGTCAAAGCTGACACAGATAGGAAGTAACATCAACCCAAGAAATAGATATTAGGCATAAATATTTCACATTTACTAAACTGATGCCCCATCCAGTCCATCAGAAGGCTCTCTTAGAACCAGATCAGATTTTTAAAACAGGAAGCCAGGTATTTGTAAAAATTTCTTCTCACCTCTTCCATGCCACATACTTGGATCTTATAATAATGAGGACATAGTGCTTTCATTTCCAGCCCAGAAAACATGTACTCACCTCAGAAACACCTGAGTAGGTGTCTCTTCTCAGCAGAGAGCCAACACAGAGATGTACTGGGTAGTTCTGAAGACCAGATGCATCTACCACAATCCAAAAGGTAGAAGAGTGGCATGTGCAGATGACAAGGAGCTCTGCTTTTGCTTCAGAAGCATTTGTCTAGGTTTCCTGGCATTGTGGAAAAGTTTTACAGGTAGGAAGAGTATGAGTAGCTTCCATTTCAACTTTGCGAGATGAGAGAGACTCAGAGTCACCACCTAACAGACGAATCCCGGGGCAAGAAATTAACCCTTTTGGTTCACTGACATGCTCCAAGGACGTGAACGAGTTTTGTGCATAGTAAGTACTTGTTATGTGAATGAATGCTACTTGTGACTTTAAGTGTTTCTCCTTAATTTTAACAATATCTTTAAAATATCTTTAAACTAACAGAAAATTACAAGCATTTCCTGTTTTATGCATATATACATAGATATATACATAGATATGTATGTAAATACATATACATCAATATGCATATATACATAGATATCCATTTATGTGTGTTTATAAAACTTATTTATAAGTTATATATTTTTATTTGCTCACTTATGTGGATATACAGATATATATATGGAGAGAGAGAATGAATCAAATTAATATATGTAGTCTTTTTTTGACATGATAACCATCACTCCTAAAGATTTCAGTACACTCCTGCATCACTTAACTGCAGGGATACTTCCTGAGAAATTCATCTTTAGATGATTTTATTGTGTAGCTATCATAGATGTCACTAGGTGATGTGAATTTTCAGCTCTTTTTTTAACCCCAGTCCTGGGGATTGAACCCAGAGCCTTCACACTGAGCTATGTCCCCAGTCCTTTTTTATTGTTTTAATTTTGAGACATGATCTTGCTGTCACTAAGTTGCACATGCTGGGGTTGAATTTGTGATCTTCCTGTCCCAGCTTCTCAGAGTGCTAGTGTTACAAGTACGTGCCACTGTGCCTAGCTAAGGTTTGGTTTGGTTTCATTGATTTGGTTTGGTTTGGTTGGGTTGGGATGGGGTTTTTTGTGTGTGGTACTCAGGGCATTTCACATAGTAGGCAAGGGCTCTACCTCTGAGTGTATATATATCTGAGTATATGTATATCTTGTCCTTGGCTGTTATGTGGTTCATGACTGCACATTCTCCCCCAACAAGCGGTGCATTTGTAGAGGCACCATCACACCGCTTCCCAGTCTGAAAAACAACATCAACGCAACACTGTCTTCCAATCCACTGAGTCCATCCTCAAGTTTCCCTGACTGTCTCAATATCATCTCTTCTTCCCTGCTCCTCTCTAGGAGTACCACTGGCTCACTGATCTCCTTCAGTCTGAAGCATTTTCTGCTCCCTTCTCTGGCTCTGGTTCTATGTCCCTGGCAATCATAAGGAACACAGACTTGCATTTGCTGGATGTTTCCTCAGACTCTAGCTTTGCATTCATGATGGAAAAGCTGGAGATATGATGCTGTGCTTTTTGGTGAGCATCACACCAGGAGGCAGTGCTCTATCAACTTGCCCCTTGAGTAGAGGTGTCAGCCTTCATCATCTGCCCCAATTTGTGTCTGCCAAATTGACCCCTATGAAGCCACCGTTTATACTTTATGTATGAATAGCACTTTGGAGGGAGATACTCCAACATTATCCCTATGTGCTCTTCATCATAAAACCTCTACCCACCAGCTTACTAATCATTAATGACTCCTGCCTTTACCAGCTACCACTACTACTGCTACCTGCTACTACTACAATTTTTTGTCTATCAAATGGAGATTATTCACTGTCATCATTTAGTAGTTGACAGTCTATTATAAGAAAGAAATTTTATTCATTTATTTATACTTTTGCTTATCTCAGTGTGGTCTCATGAATCCATATTTTATTCATTGCATTTCAATCTAGTATTTTCATTATTTATCTTGATACTTTAGTTGTCCTAATTCTGGCCAGTGGTAGCTCCTTCAAATTGACTTCTATCTCTTTCTGACATGGTCCTACCGTTCTTTGAGCACTTCTTTATTTCTTGTTAAAATAATTCAGGCTCATCTTGTTCTTTCCTCATCCTAGCCTCATAAAGGGTTAGGGAAAACTGGCTTATTTTACTGGAGGATATATTTAAAAGCTAAAGACTGCATAGTGGATGTATTTATTACTAATGCACTTATAATCATTTCTATATCTAATATACATATATATATATTCTGAAATTGATAAGTTCATACCACTACTTTTCATTTTAATCCAACCCCTTAGGATTTTTCTAACTTTTCCTATTTCCGTCTTTGTAAACTGTATCTTAGATAGTAAGAAACACAGCTCTGACAATCCTCAATACATCTAACTATTTGCTCAATTGATTTATTTTTGGAATATAACCAGTCCCCAACCTTCTAGCTGCTGCTTCTCCCTGCCATCTCTACATCTTCCCCACTTTTGTCCCCAGCCATCTGACTACCTCCCACATCATGATCACAACACTCCTCCTCACTGTCTTACTTCTTCATACAAAGATGAGAAAGGAAAGGAAGGGATCTGTATTTTAAATGATTTCCCAAAATAATATAAGCATGCAGGCAGATTTGCACTTCACTGGATTAGAGAAGCAATAGGAAAACAATATTGTATCTAAACCTGAGGACAAAACCATCAAACTTATCATATAATATTGTCCTAGAAGCATAATATTTTTGCAAGGAGTCAGTGTTTCACAGTTAGGATAGAGCAAGAAGGCCCCTGGAAATGGTAGGAAGTCATGGCTGAGTCAGTTCAGACTGCTATAACAAATTACCATAGACTGGGAGCTTAAAAACACATTTATTGCTGGAGGTTAGAAAACCCAAGACCAAGCAAGGTACCAGAATATACAGTGTCTGGTGAAGACCCGCTTCCTGGTTTCGCAGATGACATCTTCTTGTTACATCCTCCATGAGAGGAGGAGCCATGGTGAGGGAAGAGTGAGATAGCCCTTGAGTCTCTACTTATAAGGGTATAATCTCATTCATAAGGTTCCACCTTCATGATCCAGTTATTTCCCAAAGGCCCTCTTTCAATACCACCATATTGGGGATTAAGACTTCAACACACGAATTTGAGAGAGAGAAGGAGAGAAAGAAAGAGAGAGAGACAGACATTAAGTCCATAATAGATGATAGACTAGCAAAAGCAGCTAATGCCAAGAAAAGCATAATTTTGCTTCCAGCTGGCCCTGACTGTGCCCTCTCAGTATTTTTATATGCGCCTTTGGGAGTAAGAATATGAGTCACCGCTCCCTAATCTAACTTTGACTCCTGAGGTCCATGAAGAATATGACTGATGCTAATTTATTGAAGGCTTCCCTTCATTTCTAGAGGTCTTGTACTTTTCCACCCAGGGACAAGATTGTACTCTGGGGAAATGAGTGTAAGCACTGGATGTACAGCTTTGTCTCCAGCTCATCTCTGCCAATGCCTCAGCTTTGACCTGTAAGGTCTGCTCTCAACCTTGGACCCCTAAACGGTAACCTCACTGGTGTCTGTCTTTATTCTTCGCCATATTGCCTGGTAGGAATCATAAACTGAACTCTACAGGCCACAACTGCTGAGGCAGAGCAGTATTAATCCACCTAAGCCAAAGTTATTGCATTCCCTCCAGCTCCACACGAATGAAGAAATTTGTCAAATATTTATTCTGGAAGAGAAATTAAAATCAAGTTAATAGGAAAGGAGAGCGAATGATTGAATTCCGTTATTGCCTTTCCTGGCTTCATAGGTTGCTGGAGAGAGTTACAAAACCTTATTTGTGCTATTCATTTTCATATTTCCATGCTTACATTATAGCTGAAAGAAAAGTCAGGGCTGGATCCAAATGAAACGTCTCTGCCTGGAAAAGTAACACTCTGTCCCAGAGCTATAACTGGCACAGCCCTGCAAAGCAAACTTGCACAATAAAGTTAAGGAGAAAGTTAAACAAAGAACTGAAAGGAGAAAAAACACAACAGATGGAGCCTCTTTAATTTATTAAAGCTTTGAGAAATGTCCACAGAAGTATCTGGTTTGCCAGTAACAACAGGTTGGTCTCTGAGATCTTCCTTCAACCTGTCAGTCCATCACCATGCAGGGCTTTGCCAGAAAAGTCCTTGAGTAAATCATGGATGGATGTGGACCCCAGGAAGACTCCAGTGTGAGGTAGAATTAGAGTCTACCCATAGAAGCACCTTTTCTAAAATAGAAGCAGGGAACCACAGATGTGATTTTGTTTTCATGTGTGTGTGTGTGTGTGTGTGTGTGTGTATGTACACTGAAAATCAAAGCATCCAGAGAAGAAAGGAAACAGAAACAAACCAGCCTAATTGGTGACCTGAAAAGAATAACACAATAAATGGGGGAAAATGGAGTTTTGCACCAACACTGAGCTGGAAAATTATTACAATTGATTTCCATAAGAAAGATCATGAAGGTAAAAAATATTGTATTCGTCAACACATGAAGAAGCTCAGTCAAGGTCTTCCTCCCTTGTGTTTCCACTGAGCACACTGCATTTTGTTGACACCATGGCCTCATAAAGGAGGTAGAGGTCTGGTTCTGATATACAACCTACGCCAGGCCAACAGTGTGCTGGAATTGGCTCAGACTGGTTTATGAGAGAAAATTTTTACATATTCAAAAAAACTCTTGAGCAGGTTGTTAAGCTATTGTTAGCTTGAAATTGACCACAAAAGGAATATTTAAACCATGAACATGGGCAAATGCTGCAAATCATAAATCAGTTCACCAGCATCCCACTGACAGCACACAGACACCCCTACATTGGCAATGAGGAATACAGGACCTGCATGAGAAAGGACAGCGTGACCACTCTGGATCCAGTCGCCAGAAGCGGGCAAAGCCATTTTGTGTCATGAGAGGATGAGAGGCTTTCATGGGAAGCAGCACTTATGGAAAGGAAAGGAAGGAAATATCTGTTCTGTGCCCCTAGCCAGACTTACCATCATCATGTTCCTCCCCAACAAGGGCTGTTACCAGGGTCAGCCTATGCTGTTTCTAGCAAGAGGCAGAGGGAAACACAAAGAAGGACAAAGAGGGGATGGTAGAAAAGCTGCTGATACACAGAATTCATTGACTCTTGAGGATAGAAGGGTCTCAAAGATTACCCAATACAGTCTCCTTACTTACAAAGAAGTAAGATGAGACCAAAGTCATATAGCAAGTTAAGTGACACTGACAGAGACCACAAAACCTGGTATCTCTCATCTGTTATCCCCACTGTGTGCCAGGGACTTTGTTGGTTCTTAATCCTAACCCTTCCTGGTGCTACCTCTAGCTACTCATGGATAGAGGGAGATGAATGGAATTCAAAGAACTGATGCTGATTAATCCTACCCTCCCACCCAGCACTTTGACTGCTTCAGGAAGAGCTAGGTTTATCAATTCCAGCTACAAAGGACCTACCAACTTAGAAAGATGTCTGTCTGAAGAGCTAATAATGAAGATGTTGAGAATGTACTAACTGGTATAATTGGAATAAAAGATCATTTGTCCTAAATTGAGTTTCAAGTCATAATTTTAAATCACAACCTTTACTCCCAGGGAGACTACTAAAAAAATGTGCTGGTGATTTCAATTCCTTCCATATGGAAAAATGTTGATGTCATCCTGAGCTTTGCCTCTGTAAGAGTCATTTTATTCCACCTAGAATAATGGGGCAGCTGAGGTAGAGGTGTCAGAGTTGGAATAAGTTCCTGAGCTCAAACGGACACTCTAGCATTATTTTCTACCTGTCAGGGTTGTACCTCTCACACTGAAGACAGGGACTTGTGCTGCGGCTATACCAGCTGTGTCTCCTCAGGGAATAGAAGATTTGGTTCTGTACATGTTGTCCAACCCCTGACATCAACATGAACCTCACATTATATTTTATGAAGAAAAATTCTTTTTAAGCCAAGCTAAATAAAACCTTTGTGAAAGAATAACTCCACACTGGTCCCCAGAGGTGTGACTGGACTGTATAGCTCAATTGTCCTGCTGCCTCTCTGATTGCAGTGATCATTCTCACAAAAGCCACAGAGATCCAGGTCCATCTGGGGCAGTGTGGACTTTCCTTCACAAGAGGATTACAGAAGTTTTCTTTAAAAGGTCATTTTTGAGGACTAATATAAGTGAAGAAGGACTGTCTCAGATCAATGTTCAAAGATCTTTGTGTCTAATAATTGTATAAGTGAGATGATTTAATGAACCATCCACAGATATGTCCACAGATGATGAACCACACATAGTTGAGTGGAACTGTAGATACCTACAGAAAAGTAAAACCTGGCAACATTTACTACACCATTATCCTCTGATCACTGTGAGGACCACAGCTCTGTGTAGACGAGATGGTTTCTTATGTGATGTATGTGCTTTGCAACAACTCTGCTGGGTTCAAGGTGACCAAGTGTCCCACCTTCCCCAGGACCAAGAGGATTCTGGGATGCAGAATTTTAGTTTTGAAATCAGGATAGTCCTGGGTAAACTGGGAAGGGTTGGCAATGCCTTTAAACCTGAGTTTCCACTACCTCCCAATTCACTGACTAGGAAAATGAAGCTCTAAGAAGTTAAGAAACTTGATCAAGATAACATACTATCTGATGGCAGGACCTGAATTTATATACCAGTCAGACTTCAAAGATGGGAGTTTCCTTTGGAAAAAGTTGTAGCAATATTAAACAGGTAGCTATTTCCTTGTAGTTCTTCATGATGGAGGTCTAAAAAGCAAGAAAACAGCCTTAAAAAACAGCTTGGAGCTGGGCATGATGGTGTGGACTTATAATCTCAGTATCTGGGAGTCTGAGGCAGGAGGGTAGGCAGTTTGAGGCCAGCCTGGACTACGTGGGGAGTTCAAGGTCAGATTGGTCTACAAGGAGAGATTCTGTCTCAAATAAATAAATAAACAAATAAATAAATAAATACAAATAAATAAGAACCAGGTTTGGGTGAGAAGGAAGATTTCCTAAATTTCTTTGGGAAGGAAGCATGGGGAACTCAGATCACAGAGCACTTCTCACATTTTACGGAAGCTACAGTTCCAGATTGTGAAGACTAGCTCATGAACAGGGAAAGCATGCATTCTGGTTTTCCAGTCCCCATTTATTTTTGTTATCTTGATGAACAGTTTAGTTTTCCCTTTCACTCTCAAAAAAGTCCCGGTTAGATGATAAGTTATGTGGTCCCCCAAGTCAAGAAGCTTACCAGTCCATAATAGAAGAAGGGTGTGACACATTGAAAAGAAAAGCAAGTCTGCTCTTTATGCCTAGAGACTAATAAGTGAGAGGGAAATAAAGTCAGGTGAAGGAAAGATCTAGGCAGTAGAATACAGGAGTCAGCTGCTACTGGTTAGCAACGTCTCTAGAAAAATAACCTGAAAATTTCTGAGCAGATTATTAAATCAGTAATAGCTTGAAATCAACTACGATGGGACTGTTTACACCACACAAATAGGCAAACACTACAAACCAGGACCTTCTCTTTCACAGCTGCAGCCACCAGCACACAACACACTGCTGGTTGTAGAGTGCTAATTTGCTTGCTCTCTCTCTCTCTCTCCCTCTCCCTCTCCGTCTCCGTCTCCGTCTCTCTCTCTGTCACACACACACACACACACACACACACACACAGAAGTTATGTTCAAATCAGTGAAAACATTGTTTTAGAAGCATCCAGGTAAGTCAGTTCATTCCAAAGAGAGAAATCTTTGTTTTGATTTCTAGTTGAGGCTCTGGAAAAATATTATCCCTTAGATCAACATGAGGTACTTTGTTACTTTAAGGTTAGCATCCCTAATCTGTTTTTGCTTGCCTTACTCAAGTTTAACAGATAATCTCTCTAGAAAATTTGCCAAAGAGGGCCTTGGGTTGCACTTGGAAGAAAAGACTGCTGGATCAAGGACAAATGTATAATAAGGTATTAGCTTAATTACAGAGGAGTCGAGTCATCTATAATGCTAGGAATGGTTACTATCCCATTGAAGTACTATTCTACTGCCTGGAGCCTTCCTTCACGTGACTTTATTTCCCTCTCACTTATTAGTCTCTGCTCACAACCACCCAGGCATAAAGAGCAGACTTGCTTTTCTTTTCAATGTGTCACACCCTTCTTCTATTATGGACTGGTAAGCTTCTTGACTTGGGGGACCACATAACTTATCATCTAACCAGGACTTTTTTGAGAGTAAAAAGGCAAACTAAACTGTTCATCAAGATAACAAAAATAAATGGGGACTGGAAAACCAGAATGCATGCTTTCCCTGTTCATGAGCTAGTCTTCACAATCTGGAACCGTAGCTTCCTTAAAATGTGAGAAGTGCTCTGTGATCTGAGTTCCCCATGCTTCCTTCCCAAAGAAATTTAGGAAATCTTCCTTCTCACCCAAACCTGGTTCTTATTTTTTATTTATTTATTTATTTAGAATCCCTCTTTGTAGTCCAGGCTGGCCTTGAACCCTGTAAGTGGGTAACTATCCCCCTCAGGTCCCTTGAAAGAGACCTGAGTAAGCATTATGCCCGCCACTGACTTTAGACATAAATACCAGCAAGGCCAATGGTGACCAGGTAGATACAGACGTTACTATGGGCCCCAAAGAGCAGAGGAAACATAACAGTAACTTATTAAGTTACTCAAATACTTGCTTCCCACTCTCCTTATATCTATATTATTTCCAAATTATTGGCCCTGATGACTTTGGGCCTAACATCAGCTACAGAATCAATAGCCTTAAGCAGATGGTTTAACCAGCTTCTACACCTATGGAAAGTCTAGCTCTGGTAAAAATCCCTTATCTATATCACTCATCATTTGGGTTCTCTGATCAAACTCTAACAAATACAGAAATTGATACCAGAAGTGGTTTCAGAGAAAACTTTAGTATGGGTTCTTTGAATTGACTCCGGCTTTTCTGGAATTGTAACTCTGATCTGATTAGATGTAAAGGCATTAGTACTCTCTTTCCAGTGGTAAAGGGACACTGATAGTCTGTGACATGACGAGGTAAATTATTTACATTATCACCTACCACTTACAAGAACATGCAGTCTTTTATCAGGAGAAGTGAAGGTTTCTTCTTGACAAAGCAGCTGTTGCCACAGAATAGTCTAGTAAAAATAAGTACAAAGAAGTCAGTTGAAAGCTTCTCTGTGGGCTGGAGAACTTGAAGGAATGAAAATGATGAGTTCAGGCTTTGAATGTTCAGCTTACATTGTAATGAAGATAAATGGGTTAATTCTGACAAAACTGAGACCTTTAACGCCCACACTCTGCTAATTCTTCACAAGAAAAAGCATTTCTTCCTCTCCTATCTTAGAAGATTATTGTTTCTTGCCTGAAGAAACCACGGTAGCCAGTCCTGAATTGGTTGCTGTGCTGGGGACTGCTGGTCTTTTTGAGATCTATCCTAACACATTCTCATTGTTTCTAAACCTCTAACAAGACTCAAGTCCTGACAAGCCCAGATCATGTAGCGGCAATGATACATTGGAAGGTGCAAAGATATACCAAACGATACAGTTTCACCCACTTTATGGATAGAAACTTGGGGAAATACATAGGGATGGATCCTAAAGGTAACAAATCAGAACAGAAGAAATATGTTGGTCATGGCCTACTGCAATGATATGGGTGCACTACACAAATTCTGTATTTAAAATACTCTCTTGCACAGCTGAGAATGCCTGGGAATGGCTGTAATGGTGGTTGGTTCATTGAAACCTGCAGGCAAAAGTGGCCTATCCTAAATAAAATGCTAAAATTTCCTTGGTATACTGTGAAATAGCAGTTATTAAAACGTAGTTCACTGAGATCTGGGTGTTCCAACACCATCTTACGTGGTACATAAGATTGGAACTATTTTCATAAAAATCCTAAAATGTTACTTGCCATTTTGCACAGTGTTGATAGTTCCACTGATGGTGCAAAAGTAGTAATGGATGAAGCTGCTAGTGTATTAACATCAAGAACCCAGGCAACATTACCAAATTGTTGGTAGTCACTGTGGTAGTCATTGTATTCTTCCCTGCTACACACTGACAATAAAATGGAGAATTCAGGTTTCATTTTAAGAATATCCTGATGAGCTGGGCATGGTGGCACAAGCATGTAACCCCAGCACTCCAGAGGCTGAGGCAGGAGAATCGTTGCAAGTCCAAGACCAGCCTGGGCTACAAAGTGAGCCCAAGGCCAGCTTGAACTGCATAGCAAGACCCTGTCTCAAAAAGACAAAGAAAAAAAAAAAGGAATATCCTGATGAAGTAGTAAAGATATGAATTACATTAAATTTTGACACTGGAAGATGGATTCTTTAATATTCTGTGTAGTAAAATGAAAAGTTTCTGTAAAGTACTTTTGCCATGTACTAAAGTATGGTTATGGTTGTCTTGACACTTGTGATTACTCAAGTTGTGAGATGAACTATCCAATTTTTTTTTCAGAGAATAGCACATTTTACTTGAAAGAATGATAACAGACTAAATATAGATGGTTTCCTGAAAATTAATGCAATAAACCTTATTTCAATTGTAAAAGCTAATAACATTTTTGATAATAAAAAATTGAACTTTCAAGTAAAAATGGGTTATAGAAAACTTGCATGTGCCCCTACAAGTTTTGATAACTTTTCTATTTTTGATATTAACAAATCTTGTTACAATGAAATGTGTTAACATTTAGAAGATCCATGTAATTCATATCAAATGTTTTGCAAATGATGAGTGCATCATGTTAAAAAAAAAAAAAACCATAAAAGATCAACTCAAAGTTCAAGGTAGATCAGTGGATTTTTTTTTTTTTTTTTTTTTTTGCGGCACCAAGGATTGAACTCATGACCTCACGCTTACCAGGCAGGTGCCTAGGCCGCTGAGCTAAATCCCCCGCCCCTAGATCAGTGGATTTTAACAGAGTTAAAAAAAAATTATGGGTGAAGTTTAAATTTCATATTGTAATTAACCTTGAAGAAAATGTTACTTACTAAGTTTTGGTATTGTATGAAAGGAACATTTATTAAGCTCTTCGGCTTTAATTTTTAGTGCAGTATATAAGAATAGATATAACCAAATAAACAAAAAACTCTTTGGAGTGCTCAATAATTTTTAAGAACACAAAAGTGTTAAAGCTAAAATATTGGAGATGGACTATCACAGAGTAAGGTACACACAGGCTTAGTGAGATGTGAATATAATAGCATATTTACTATTTTAAACCTATCCACTCCACATGCCTCCTAAGAGAATTCAGAGGACATCCCTTTTAACAAATCTGTAAGAAATATATAATGAAGTGAACTCCAACAGCCTTGATCTTTCCTGTGTTGCCGTCTACTGGTCCCCCTGACTGTAATATGAATGATTGGATCTAGGGCTGTAGCCATCAAGTGGTAGAATTCATATCATAGCCAAGGTGGATGTGATTCAGTCATGGGCAACAGAATGATTTGAACCTGAGGCCACCAGTGTCAGGTGACTAATCTCCGTGATCCCACAACCTACTAGAAAGATAGTCTGCTGAAGTGTTACTTAGTTTGTAAATGCAGAAAAGTTCTAGGCTTGCTCAGTATCAATCTGAGCTGAACTGCCACAATAGAGATGTGTGACCCCTTCAACTGATTCCTATGTATGAGCTAGATCCAGAACTTCTTGAGCAAAGAGGCACTGAGTTACACTCAAAAGTTGTCTCTACATGGCCAAAAATGTACACTGTAAATCATCTTCCTAGCCTTCCCTTCCTAACAAGAGACTTACAGAAAATGAAATCTTCGTGTACATAATGTTCATCTGTCTTCCTAACCTGAACCTATTGCACATAATTGGTTCCTATTTTAAGTATCAAATTATGATTACCAAATGTGGTTTAAGGTAATAATTTAGTTCCTGTGGCAAGTGGCTTATGCCTAGAAGTTAATCAAGAGTGAAGTCTGTCTCAAAGATTAAGTCCAAAAAAAAAAAAAAAGATTAAGTCCAAAACTAGACGCTTGTGCTAAGTGTTAACTCTTTATGTTCAGGGGAACAGTTCAGGAACTGTGTCTATTACATGCCTATTTCATGCCATGTACTGTCCCAGGGTACAGAGGAAGAATAAGATGCAGAGGAAGGTCTCAGTCCTCATAAAGTTTCTTTTAGAGACAGGATGAGAAGGAGCCCCGGGGGCCTTCCCCTCTACTCAGTTTGTCCTCTTCCTTGTCTAGGTTGAATCGCGACCAAGTATCTTTTCCAGAGTTCTTTTTAACTTCTGTTTTTCTTGGAGAAAAAGTTTTTGTCTCAGCAGCAACAGCAGCAAGTCTTTTGACGTGTTGAGTACTTATGTTAATCAGTGATCTGGCACCCGGTTACTGATTCTTTGATCTGATTATTTATTATTTATACAGTGTGGTAAGTGCAGATGGCATTCTGCAAAGTATGGAACTCTGAGAATGAAATCCCAGCCTCAAGGCATTGACTGATTTAGACATAAACAAAACACTGAATAAACAATGAGACATCAAGTTGAGTTGATGTGGCTGGAAAGGAGGAAAAAACTGGGATACCAAGAGAAAGAAGCGAGTTTTATGAAGGGATTTGAAGGAAAGAAAAGAAACATGAAAAATGTGGAGTTTTTTAAGAGATATACAAGAAAGGTTACCAAACCAAGGGCTTAAAAAAAGAAAAGAAACCAGAGGAGCATTGAGAAGAAAGTCTCAGAAAAAAGAACTCTGAAAATTTTTGCTTGTGCCTTTTGGTTGGAGAATGAAGGGAAGGAACGAGGATATCTGAGAGAAGAAAATCTTAATGATCATGGGTACAAGTGACAGGTCACAGACTAGTGTTCAGTTTCTGGAGAGAAAAATTTAAAAAAAAGGTAATAAGAAGTATGAGAAAACTTGGGGAAAGTCTGAATGGGAAGAGAGGAGAAAGTTCAAGAGGATGAGATTTTAGCGTGGGTCAAGGGAGCTGGCCCCTTCCTGTAAATTGAATTGCATGTACCCGATCTTGACTTTTTCAGAAATTCCTCTTATTGATTTACTCAGAGGTGAGTAAATTCTATTCTATAAAATTCACAAAAGGTTGATATATGAACAAAAATTTAGATGTACTGTATTGATTCAGATCAGGTGATAAAGGCTGAAAGTAACCAGGTAGAATAGATAAGTCATACAAACAGCAAGCATGGAGAGCTGGATCACCTCCATAAAATCAGATAAAACAGACTTCCAGACAAGGAGTAGTTCCAGCGATAGAAAAGGACATTTTGTAATGATAAAGCAGTTTCTTTATCAGAAAGACAAAATAATGAGTATACATCTAATAAAAGAACTTCAAATGGACAGAATTAAAGGAAGAATTGGAGAATTAGTCCCATTTAGAGATTCTAACATCCTTTCTTAAACAACTGACAAAATTACACAAAAATACTAGTAAAGATATAAGTGATTTGAACAATATATTAACAGTTGGTCAAATTAATATATTAGAACTTTTACCCTCATGTATAGAACACACATTATTTTCTAAAATTAGTGATATTTCTGACCCCAAAAATGTGTAGTTGGCCTAAAAAAAAATTATGCACACAAAGTAATTGAAACTTTTCATGTCTTTCAAAATCTCGGGTCCTCATATCAAAATTACATCATAGTATACTTTATATTTGTTTCTGCCATCACACTGTATTTTTTAGGGTTTTTTGTTTTTTGGGGATTTTTTTTAGTGAGGCTTGGGAAATGTTTTACTCTATCAAATATAAAAATTTTCTTTGGGGCCAAGGATATAACTCAGTGGCATAAGCATCTGCCTGACAAGTGCAAGGTCTTGAGTTCAATCCCCAGTACAAAATAAATAAATAGAAATTTTCTTTGAAGTTGAGTTATTTTGAGTCATTATGTTGCAGATGTTAAATTCACTGATACCAATATAGAAAATTCATTTTCTAATGCTTCTCTGTAGCACTAGCACAAAACATTTTGCACCTGAAGTCTAGAAGACCTGAGTTCTCACCTTCCTTTTTCAATTCCACCTCTTCCTAGCTATGAGATTCTTGATATATAACTTTGTTAAGCCAGATTCGTTTTCTTCATCTGTGTAATTTTTATCGTGGTAGTGAAGTACAAATGAGATTGTCTGAAACCTTTTTATAAACTATGAAGCACCTCACAGCTATCACCAGGTAGTCTTCGTGGTTTTGTTGTTGTTCTGTTTTGTTGCTTGTTTGTAGTTGCTTTGTTTCATTTTTTCCCTGTGGTTTTCTGTTAGTGTGTGTACTCTGTGTGTGTGTGTGTGTGTGTGTGTGTGTGTGTGTGAATACCAGCCCCATAACCTTTTTTTTTATTTCCAGTACCATAATCTTGAGGAAAGGTATTGGTGAGAGGAATCCTGCCTTCATAGACAAACCTACTATAAGTGAAAACGATATCACTTGAAACTGAAATAATTGTTGAAGGGTTTATTCTGAAGTGAAACCTCTAAGAATCTTAGATTTCATATTGTAGAGCAGACTATAAAAGCTATCATAGGCCCCTTTTAAGGTTTACGGAAGAAGGAGACAAAGGGAGAGTTTGGACATAAAGGTAAGAACAAACTGTTGGAAGTTTTGTGGAAGGACATGTTGGGTGACTTAGAGAATGGTGGTGGATTTCAGCCTAGGGATATTGGCTTTTGGTCCTCACCTGACCATGCTAAATAACCTTGCACTAAAGATTTAATTTCTCTAAATGCATTTCTTCATCTGAAAGCCAAAGGTAATAATAAACGCTGCCTATCACCATCCTGAACCTGAATTAATGTTCATAAATGCTCTGGGCAATTTGGAAGGACAAGGACTTTTATGAATGCAGTATACTATTTTAAAGAGTGAAAGAACACAATCAGAGAAGACGTGGAGCAGCTCCTTCTAGGAAGCCTTTTCTGAGACCCTCTTTTGTCTTGTACAGGAAGAAAACCAAGTCAGATGACTAATTTGGCAAACTAATCTCTTCCCCTTAACGTCCTGTGGGCATATGCTCATCTCCTAGAATGTTAGACTCTTGTCGCTCAGATTCCCTCATCAGCACACATTCCTCCCCAGAAACAGGGTCCTGGCAGACCAAAGCTGTGATATAGAAGGAGCTGGCGGCAGGCCTTGAAGCCACATGTTACTGATCCCTCTCTCCACCTGGGCGTTTGTGCAAATCATGGAGCTGTTCAATTTCCTTGTTCACACAACTGTGTAAAAATGCCCCTGTCTGGTAGGTCAAGTAAAAATTAATTAGCTATGTTTTCTTTAAATTCTCCATTGATATTTCAGTATTTTCTGCAGTCATTATTTGGACCACACTTTTTGGATTTTCTTTCTATCCGATGACCTCGAAATTCTCAATGGAAATGAATATAAAGGATCTGGGAAGTTTTAAGAAAGTTTGGGGATTCTAGTGACATTTCCTAAGCTTTGTATTTTTAAAAAGGCACAAGAAAACTTGGTCAATCTTTTGCCACATTTCAATGATGTATTTCATTAAAAAACAGTGGCTAAATGAAACCCTAAATATGTGCTCTGGTGCCTCTTTTCTTAGTTGTCTCTTTGTTACTATTACTCTCAATCTCTCTGGCTCTCATTGTATCTCACTTTTTCTGTTTCACTCTCGTTTCCCTAAGGTTTAGTGAACTTGAGAAAATGAAGTTTAACAGAGGCATAATAAAGTTAGCCACCTTGCAGGCAGAGGGGTTGGAGAAAAATTCTTTCAAATACAACTGCCATCACACTTACTAGCACCCTCCTCCCCTGGCCACTTTCCCATTGGGTCACTAACAAGTTACAATGTTTTTTTTCTGCCTTCCCCCGCCCCTATTTTGGGGTTTTGTTCTCCTCTTCCTAATTTCTGCATTTGCTTGCTCCCTCTCAGAAGCAAGAGTGGGCCCTGTCACCCCCACTCTCACCACCCCCCAGCAGACAGAAAGGCTGAAATGTCAAAAGATGTGCCAGTTGCCACCGACAAAAGCACAGATCAGCTCTGAAAGGGGATAAATATGATAGGGGGCACAATAATAACAGTGCGCACTTGTTAACTAGGAAAATCCCGCAGGAGTTGGGGGCAGGGAGGGAGGGAGGGGAACAAATAGGGAGCTGCCTGGACAGGAGCCCCTAGGGGGAGGACACAGAGGGGTCCTCCAGCAGCCACCATCAATTATATGGGCTGGTTTTGTTTTGTTTTGTGAGTCTGAACTGAGGCTCAGCTGATGGGGCTGAGGGGTGGGTAGGGGGTGAATAAGGGATTTTACCCAAACCAGTGACTCTGAATGGAGGTCTTGGACTCCGTTAAGGGGGCCTCTGCAGTGAGAGTTTGAAAAGAGGTTCTTTGGGCCGTGCAAGGGAAAGGGAAGGTGGGGGTGGGGGAACATTTTTAGGTGGGAGGGGTAGGGGGAAGCAGAATAGCACAATAATGGGAAAAAGGAGGCTAGCTTCTGAGCTCTCCTTTCTCTCAACGCGACCCATGTGGTTCTCTTTATCTCAGCCGTTCAGGAGTCAATAGAGGGAGCTTTTTTATTTTCAACACTAAGTATACAGCCTCCCCACCTCCCCGACACATACACGCATATACACATAGGGACAGCCACCAAAACATTAGAACTGTCCGAAGAGCTGTTTCTTCAGAGATCGCCGGGCTTTCCCTCTGCCCGTCGTATACACCTACATTCCCGTACACCAGTCTCTACCGTTCCGCTCTGCCTCTCTTCCCACTTCTGACCCCTCCTTCTCATGACACACTCCTCCTCCCCCCTTTCCTGGATGCCTCAGAAATTTGAGTGGCTGAGAGTGAGGAGGTTCTTGACTCTCTTTGGAAAGTTAATAGTGACAGGTAAAGCAGAGACCCATGATGGAATGAGGGTGATTTGCAACCAATAAAGGCAAAAATAAAAGATTAGAGAAAGCCCAAGCTTGAACTTTTGACTATGTTAGTGCATAGAAAAGGACCCAAAAAGTTTTTTTGATGATGGACTCCTCTGAAATATTAAATCTCTAGTAAGACAATTCCCTTTCAATTTGTTCCTCAGTCTGGGATTCAAGTAGCCAATCTTTGAATTTACTGTCTCAAATGCGCAGGGGGTCAAGAGATGGAGGGAAAAGTGAGGGAGGGAAATGAATTAAAGATGTGTTATGTACATGTACCAACTCCACACAAGGAGGGTGAACATTATGTACTGCAAACAGAGGGTAATAAAAATAAAATAAAATTCAGAAAGAAAAGAATCCATCTGTTTTCCAGCAATATTGTTGCACATTCTCATAGGGTATGTGAGTCTGAATAGCTACAACATTCTGAACCAAGGGTGGAAGCTTTAAAGAATATATTCTGAGCCTCGCCACCTCTCAAGATTCTGATTGGTCGCTCTGCATGAGTGTGTGTGTGTGTGTGTGTGTGTGTGTGTGTATGCGCACGCGTGTAAGACAGACGATCTGTGTGCACATAGCCATTTGTAAATCTCAAAGGCTGAGTAAAGTATTCCCCCTCTGTCAGATCAGAGTGGCATTAGTCAAGTAATAGTCACCAGTCCAAGGCTAGACGAATGGCTCATTACTCAAGACAGATCCATCTCTGCTACCAAGCACTCTGGCTGGATGAAAGAAAAATCCCTCCATATCTTTTTATTATGAGGAAATGAAGAGGCAGGTAAGACATACTGAAAATAACATCAAACAATTGCTTAGTGCCAAGTACTTTTCTTACAAAGATCTTTACCCAATTGGAGGGAGACATGAGACTCGGTTGTCTTAAGCAGCTTGCTCAAGGTAACACAGCTGATATGTGTAGTGGAGCCAGACTTTCTCCACAGCTTTCAATGATCTGACCTAGAGGGAGACCCCAGGTCATATGGGGATGGAAGTGAGAACAATCCAGGAGCAGACTGTCCTCTCACTCATAGGAGTGCTTCTCAGGATTGCTTCTGCAGGGTGTGCCAGCTATGGGGTAGTACCTGGCGTTGCTTTCTCATCAAGGACTCCAAACTTCTGATCGCTCACAAATTATCTTGTTTCTTCCTCCTTATCCAGCTTGTTAGGCTAAGCAAAGTACCCCACAGCAGGCAGAGAAGGAAAATGAGCATTGGTTTACTATCTGATACAGAGCGGGAAAGTGAGTATAACTTTCAGGTCTCTCCCACGCATAAGAAAATCGTAGCTAATCTTTCCTTGATTAAATATCTAGTCCCTTGAAGGTGCAGCTGTGAGGGTTGGGGATGTGAGGTGATAACTCATTCGGCCATCCAGGAGCTACTGTAGCCACTCTTCATGGTACTCAAGTGCTGCCTTTGCTGCATGCAGCCAGTGCTCTCAGGGATCCAGAAGCGCTCGTTTCCTCTGCCCTTCAGTAACTCAAGGGCAGGAGAAGGTATGAACACTGCCCTGACTTCTCTCTGCCCAACACACTGAAGTCCAGCACTGATGCGGTGTTCAGTTAGAGACTATCCTCAGTTTGTTCACAAGTGTCTATTAAATTGGAATGCTCAGTGTTCAAACAACCACAGTTGTTCTTGGTCACCATTCCTAATCTTGCCCCTCTTTTGAGACGCAATAGTTTCTGGATTCTCTCAACTGAGATATGTCCTCATTGGACAACTGCCTCTGTCTCCTGGAGTGCTGGGACTACAAGAGTGCATCACTATGTCCACCTCAGCAATATTTTTTCTTCACTTTTTGCCAGTTTCCTAACAATGTAATCATTCAAACATCCTCCATTTTCCTGGTTTGCCTCCAGTTTCCATCCTATTTTTCCTTGTTTCCAAAGGGAGGTTTACAAATTCCAATACTGGTATGACTTGCTTATTCCTTGATTTTTTTATATGATTTCTACCCTTGCACTCTGTGTTGCTCACTCTGGGAAAAGGCCGCCATGGCCTGCAAGAGCCTGTCCTTGATCTTAACTTGTATGGTTTCTCTGCAGCCTGTTGTGCTGTGGGCACTGCCTACTCCTGACAATCCTTCTTCCTTTCGTTTCTTTAGCTCTCTGTGTGCCTTTATCTTCTGCTATGTCTCTACCCAGGCTTCACATACAAGCATTTCCCAGGATTCAGTCCCTGAATGATCTTCCCTACGCATGACTTTCACTCCCATAGCTCCAGTTAGGACCACTTTTTTGTTTCTGTGTTTGTTTGTCTTTTTGAGACAGGGTTTCACTATGTAGTTCAGGTTGCCTTGAACTCACTTTGTCGCCCAGGCTGGCCTTAAACTCACTGTGATCCTCCTGCCTCAGCTTCCTGAGTGCTTACAAACATGCACACACTACCATGCCTAACTAGGCCCACTTTCAAGCAAAATTATTCATGTGATTTTCTATTGGATTTTTCCATGACTATTTTACTACTAATTAAAATTCAAGTATCTCAAATTGAATGAACATTTATTTTTATCTACTGACTTCAAGTCTCATGATCTCTACCCAACCATTGATTATAATATTCCATGAGTCATGGAAGTCTACAATTCCTTTAGATCTGCTTTCTATCCCATCTCTTCAATTCCCTCTGCCTCCAAGCCCAGTTCTAGCCTTCATCCCCCACACATGGACTACCGAAATTAATCAGTTAAAATACTCTTTTTTTTGAAACAGGGTCTCACTATGTAGTTTAGGCTGGCCTTGAACTCACAGTGATCATTCTATTTCAGTCTCCCAAGTGCTGGGATTACAGATGTCTGCCCCCATCCCCAGATTAATCTGTCGAAATACTTTTATATTGTAAAATGTACTCTTTTATCAAACTTCCAATAGTTCTTTACTTACCAAATCAAATCCAACTTCTTTAACCTGATATTCAAGACCTTCTTTAATCTAATCTTAGTCATTCCCACCATTTCTTCCTCTGTCAAATTTCCTTAAACACATCACTCCAGTGAAACTTTTTGTTTTAAAGTTCCCAAACACTTTATGTTCTCTTATATTTACATAATTATGCACGTTTTTACACTTATCTAGTACACCCATCTTGCTTATTCCCATCTCTCCTACACTAATTTTCCTTCAAATTCCAATTTAAAGCCCACTTTTCAGAAAACTTTCCTGAGCCATATGTATCAAAATTAGTCTCTTCTCAAATCACATTAAATTATGTAAATTGCAGTTTATGCGTTGAATTAATGCTTAATTTTTCTTGTGTCATTTTCCTATCTAGACTGTTTTCTTCTTTTGGATTTGGATTCCAAATGACTCCTGGCATGCTACCTGTCCTCTTTTAAGTTTCTAAGTTATACTACATGCTACCTGTCTTCTTTTAAGTTTCCATAAATTTATAAACATAAATAACCTTTGTAAACTGAGTCTGAACTTCTATGTTTACAAGAGCAAATGCTATAAAAGGATTGACTATATGTATATGCGGGTCTGGGTATTCCATTGTACTTCCTTTCAAATAAAATTTTCTTGATTGGCTATTGATGTGTTTTAGTACAACTGTGCTGCTATAACAGAATGACCAAGACTGGGTAATTGATAAGAAA
>RJWT010002038.1:0-43317 GCA_004365215.1 Cuniculus paca
ACTATAGTGAATTTTAAAACTTCATAAATAGAAATTATAATAATGATATATTTTTGAGGTAAATATTACATTCAATAGATTCAAAACAGTGACTTCGCAGTTCATTGTTTTTTAAAAGTTCTTATAATGGCTGTAATAATCTGAGTACAATTTTTAGAAAACTCCTTGTCAGTGTAATTTGCAAGAGCATATAGTAAAAATAAAATATCTGTTTATACAACTGATTAAGGAGATAGATATATAAACTTTGAATTACTGTATACATTTTTAAAAATAGCAATATTTTGAGATTTTTGTGTTTAAGAGTCTAAAAATATATTGAACATAAGCTAAGACACTTAGAACCAAAGTTGCTAGTAAAAATGAGAGCTAATTTTTTCTATCAATTCCACAATACAATATAATATTTTGAAGTAGAAAGTATTTTGCCTTTGTGAATAGTACAGACAGAAAATTTCTATGGAAATTATAAGTGGGATGGAAGTGGATGCCATTTATAGATGAACATAAGCATGAGCTTTTCTTGCAAAAGTCAACATGAGAGCACTAGCGTTGTGCAAATTTTTACTCCAGCTTGACTCGTAAACCCTACAGAGTTGCAGCCTTACTTCAGCCTACGAATGTCACTTTGAGCATCGTCATAAGCCATTTTTATTCTCTTTTCAAATGCATATAAATTATTTCATATTAGTTATGTCTGACTCTGAATTTTCTGGTATACTTCTTGTAATATGAAACAAGCTGGAGAAGGATTTCTATGTAGCAGCATGCCCCTCCCCACTCTTTTGTTGTTTAACAATAAAACATAGCTGCTAAGGAAACTGCCATCTTAACTGAATTCAGCAACATTCCTGTATGTTTCTTCTTCATCAGGAACAAACAATTAGTAACAAATGAAAGAGATCATTACATCAAGTGCCCTTTTAGATCACCCCAATTAAAACTTTAGTTTAGCTGTATTTTAATTCTAAGATACCAAATTCTAATTTTCTGCTCTGATTGCTCTTGTTGACTTATCTTTGAAAGATGTACTCTCTGTGCAATGTCTAGAGATTATTTAGCAAGATGCCAATGTTGGCACCACTTAATGTGTTGATTGGTTATATTATCAGTAGCTGTTTAAAATAAATTACTATTAAACTATTATTGTCCTTGGCTGACAAAACACAATATTTTGGTGTTCTTTAAATATGAAACAATTGCTATGAATAAACATGGTGAATAATGTTAAATTGCTGGATTTGTGTAATTTTGTATTAATATTCCTTTATAAAGAATGAAGTTGCTAAGAGCATTTATGTTTACTATTTCCTATTGTTACAGTTGCTGCTAATGTGCTTAATAGCAATACATTATCTATTCCCGCTGATTATGTCTGAAAAATATTAACTTTTAGGATCCAATACCCTCTAGGGAGTACTTCTAAGCTATATAAAATTAAATTTAATTTTTAGATTTTAAATCAGTGCACATCAGTAGGAGTCCAGTGTGAACAAAAATCTGCACTAGAGCCAAACTGATGCATATGCAAAAGTATGTTATTGCCAGTGACAGCTCTGCTGCAAAAAATACAGAAAACCGATTAAATTTCCATGCAGCAGGGAGCTAGGGAAAGCAATACCAAGTAGTGTTGGCAACATCTACAAATCATTAGGACACCATTTTAACCATCCGTGATAACAATATTTTTGTATTTGTGTAACTTCTGTAGAATTTGCAGGTAGATGGTTTGCAAAAGGTCACACAAAATGCTGGGCCTCAGTTGGACATATGATACCTAGTAAAATGCTATGACAACAATGAGAATTTCAGTAAAAGAAGGTTTAAAATATGATCTTTTTCTCTCAGAGGAGTTCAGTTCTTAGAATATTAAGTAGGATATGAACAGTTATAAAGAAATACATTTTAAATATTTCTCAGTGAAAAGGACGATGGTTGATTGACTTTAAGTTTGTTTTCCATAAGTGAGGCATGATGACTGTCATGATAAACAAATACTTTTTCTTTTTAAAATGATCTATCTTGTAAACTAAATTATTTTTATAGAATGAGATAAATTTTTTTAAAGGCTCTGCAATTCATCTATCAATGTTTCTACTACATCTATTGCTCAGAAAAATCTAAAAACCCACATAAGAATACTTTAGGTAAAACTGGCATGAAACAAGTTATATTTCCTAGCACATTAGGTTAATAAAAGAGGAAAAGCTTACTTGGTTCATGCTCATATTTTATGCAAATTTACTTCAGAACCAGATGAGAAGGTTCTTCAAGTGTCAAAGTGATGTGACAAAATTTGTGCTGAAGAATATTTCTTCTAAACAGAGTAAAACACCCTTCTTGAAGAAGGATTTACCACTCATTCATTGTATCAAAAATATACTTCTAAAAACAAAAACAAAAAAACAAGATCCAGAGGGATGAGATGACTAAGATTGAAGACTTGAGCGGTGATTAAGCCTCCATCTGAACCATGGCAACTTACTTTTTATTTTTCTTTTCTATTAATATTTCTTTATCTCTTTGGACAATGAAAAGGAACTGTTTCCATTGGAATCTGAAATTTTGTAGATTTAGAAAAAAATGGCAGAGTCAACTGGTCATTGTCACAGAAGTTCTTGTAATGAAAGATGGAACTGTACTCAGTCTAACGTTATGGTGTTTGTTCTTCAAAGATGATCAGTGACAAAATTTCTGTGCAAAAGCATTTTCAGGGCCGGGGTTTAGCTCAGCAGCACAAGTGCCTGGCTGGCAAACACAAGGTCATGAGTTCAATCCCTGGTACCAAAAAAAAAAGCATTTTCAGGCATGAACCCATCTCCTGATTCACATAGTTATGGGTGGTAAAATGGCAACATGGTCTCTGAAATCAGACTTCTCCTGAAATCCAGAATGTACCAGAACCGTGTGACCATATCTGCTTTTGTCTTATTAAATGGAAAATGGGTAATACAATCTACTGTAGAGACCGGTAAAGAAGACTCACTCTAAAAAGAACGTAATTGCTATACAGATTGACACATTAAAATGGTTCGTTAGGTATTAGTTCACGCTATTATTGTGTTATCAAATAAAATATAAATTAAGAAATATGGTATATATGTCAAATTTTAAAGAAATTATTGCTCTTCTGGTCACAGTAAACTATATTTATAATTTTAGGCATATTTTAATGCTTTTATGGTCATTTCAAACTTGGTAAGGAGAAGAAGAGAAAAAACTCACTACATAATTATGATTGATAATAAAAACATAGAATTCAATACTAACATACCTGATTTTAGTTTACTCATATATTTTGAATCCAATCGCTTATGGGGGGAGAGTTTTCTCCTGATGTTTTGTCTACATCTATTTCAATAAAACTATATGCTAATAATACAAATTAATAAATTATTAATTTCTATTAAAATGTATATAAATACAGTACTGGCTATGCCATTGAAATGTAAAGTAGGATAATCTGAGTATTTTAGTCCTAATATTCTGTTAATTTATTTTTCATTTTATTTCTTCCAACACAGAAATAAAAATACTTCTTAAATATCATAGTTAGATTTATGTCTATTTATTAAACCATAGCGAATCAATCTGGAATTAACTTTTATTATACTTTCACAACTCTTTTAGATTTTCCTTTTTTTTTGGCTAATTACTCTGCAGAGACAAACTATAGTAAACCAAACTCCTATTATATATCCTTTATAGTAAATATCTTTGATTCTAATGTCATCCCTAATTAAATTTTATATGCTTTAGTTCGTTACATTTACATTTTTAATTATTTATGTATTATTATTTTAGCACCTGTAACTCATTTAAAATCATTTTTTAAAAAAGACATACCAACAAAGTACAAAATTTGTTTCCAATCCTATATTCCAATAGACTCATGTAATTTAGGGCATGAAAACTCTGACTGAGAACAGTGGATAGAATCCTTTGAATGTGTTATACTGGCGGCCAATATCTGAAGGTATTTCATCCAGTAAATTAATACAAAAATTTTCTCCCATTAAGCCTCACAAGTTTTCCAAGGAAGTGCTTGAATTAGAAAGCCATGATGAAGCATTGCTTCTAATGAAAAAAAAATCAAAGAAAATTCCATGTAAAATTTTAAAAAGGTCTATAAACAAAAACTGAAATGCACACATATCCCTCACTAATGTTAAATTATTTCCCTTACTGAAGGTATCCTTATATATTACCGCTTTTAATTTCTAAAAGCTTCAAGTGCCAAGCAAAAGTTCTGGTAAGAAAAATTGGGCTGGAGAAAGAGAGAAAAAAATAATTTATACTAATCCAGTGCAGCATATCTTCTTAGTACAACTGTATCACATGCTGTATACATTTTTTCATCTATTAGCCTGATTTTTAATCTCTTTTTATATATAATAATTATGTTACAAGTTAAATAATCTGATGCTGGCAAAATAAAAAGGGAGCAGAAAGAAAGGGAAAAATTGAAATGTGTTCTCTGTGCATGTACCTACAGTGAATGAAATTATTATGTACTCTGATCATGTACTAATGAAAATAAAATTAAAAATAAAAACCTGTCTCCCAAATTTATACATATGATATTTTTCTATAAATCTTTTAAAGCACCAAGATCTAATATTTATGAAAATTCAGTTTTGATAAACATATCATTGGGGAATATCTCTATTAGTTCTAACAAATTTTAGAATTCAGAATTGTCAAATTACAGTATGTCATAAAATTTGATTCTTTATTATTAGAATATTATTTTGAATGGTTTTTGCCATTGATCTTAATTAAAAATAAAGTGTTTTTAAAGGAAATACGGAACTTTAAACCTATTATACAAGTATGTTAAAATTTGACAGAGAAAGCAGAGAACCCTATTACATATAATTGAAGCTGCAGAGGAAATTGAGGTAGGCAGATTGTAATTACCCAAATTAGAATTTAGACAGCAAGCACATTTATACTGTATGCCTAATAAGCCAGGGTCATGACTGTTTAAACATTCTATACTATTCCTGGGATATTACCATAACTCAATAAATGTGGCAGTAATAAGAATTAGCATCCATGACCTTTAGTAAAATGATGTGAAAACATTACTGACCACAATCCAGTATGTACATGTGTTTGTATATGTATGTATATATACATGCATGTACATATGTATTTATATGAATATATAATTATATCTGTACATGGGACATGAAGATTGTTATTTTACCTTATTTGCATGGATATGCATGCATATAGACATATATATACATATATCTTAAATGTACACATATAAATATATAATGCTGACATCTATGTGCATACATAATGTGTAATACTGTAAGATTGTGTAAGATTGAAATGGACAAACTTTTTATGAAGCATTCTTACTGTAGGTGTTCTAACTTTATCAGAACAAGATCCCTATGATCTGAGACTAAAAATAGTTTGTCTCATGAACTCTTACTAAAATATATGCTCAAAGCAAATACGCAAACGTTTAAAGACTATAACAGCTTTAGAGAAACTAAAATATGTGTATTTTAAAGCTAATCTCTCTTCTCTTCTCTGTCTCTCTCTGTCTTTGTCTCTCTCTCTCTCTTTCTCTCTCTCTCTCTCTCTCTCTCTCTTCTTCCCCTCTCACTCCCAGGGACTTTGCACTAAGCTATATCTACAACCTTTTAAAAATTTTTAGATTTTTTAACTGTATTTTATATTTTTATTTTGAGGCAGGGTCTTGGTAAGTAGCAAAGTTGCTCAGCATGGCCTCTAACTTGTGATCCTGCTGCCTCTGCCTGCATAGTAAATCACACAAATTTAAATGACTAAATGTTTTAAAAACAGTCAAATCCATCCCATTAGTAACCAACAAAAGATGAATGTCACCATGCCTGGCTTCTTTTTCTTCCTATTTTTTTTAAAAACATTTGAAATGTTATGGCTAGTATTCCTATTCTAAGCATAATATTCCCAAACTATCAGTTTTTGGTTTAAGAGATGTGGCAATCACAAAGGATGCAAGGTTTCATGTATAAACCCACTCTTCAAACAAACGTGCTGGTTTACCAGCAATGAATGTATTTTTGACTGGAATTGAACTTAAATTCTCACTGGGCTGGTTAAAGAGATTTTACCTAGTGAAAATACATACAGCCAGCATTTTCTTTGTTTTATATGACAATATAATATGAATTGTTCTCCTACTTTTCAGAATTTAACTTCAGAATAGAGAGGGGTATTTCTGAAAATATTTAACTGTATAAAAGAACAACGACACTAAAAGTTTTATTTAATAAAAAACAATCATAAGGATGAAATTTAGGGGAAAATGTCTTACTTTTTTTTTAAGGTATAATCAATTATTTGGCCATAATTTAGTTTAGGCTACATTGATGAGTTGTTTCAATTACTGAGATATAAAACCTTAATGTTGAATACAGTTCTGGAAACTCTAATTACATTAGTATTAAAAATGCCGTATTAATGGATGAGAAGATACGTTACGTTAAAGGCCTTCTGTTATGTCCTTGGAGAGGTAAATAAAATTAATTACATTTCTACTGGGAAAAAGTTTAATATGGTAAAAAATGTGTTCAGAAAAATATCACTCAGGAAGGCGGGTTGAAATAAAATTTTTTTATAAAGAAACTTACGAGTACAGTGCCTGTGTGCTCATGTCTACTACTAACTACCCCAAATATGGTCAAATAGATGACAAAAATCTCCATCTGGGATCCACATGATCACTTCATGTGTGGGCAAGAAAATTATGCTTTCTTCTATCCCAAACACTCTTATTATCTTGGCTCCATGCTCTATGTTATTGTTAACTGTAAGTATTTTTGATTCATAATGTACTGTACGTGAAGTATACATCCTGAAGACCACATAGGAAATCCGTGGAAACTTTGGCATAGCTTTTTGAAGTCTATTCTTTGAAGAAACCCTATTAATTGAAACAAACTTATTTATGAAAGAAGAGATTTTTTTTGGATTCTTTTATATTGCACATATTTTAAATAACTAAACATATCATTTCCTCACTAGAAGGCCAGCAGTTTAAAAATATCTAAATATTTATTAGAACTGGTATGCTATCATTTAGTAACAGTAAGTTTGTTAACTTAACAGTAAGTTTGTACCATTCGTAGGCAATAAAGGGAGCTTTTAGGCGGAATGCATTTTTAAATGCCCATGTCATTTTCATCTAAGTTTCAGTATGATTTAATATACATATCTAAGTATTTCTAAGCCAATTTGAATAGTGCAACAATTTTAAAACCTTAAGTTTGGGGCAGGGGGATAAAAGCCTAATAGCTGGTTCAGTCTGTCTCATGAGTGGATTAAATGGAATTGGATGAACTTTGGAAAGAAAATCTACATCGGAGTATTCCATACTCCTCTCTTCCAGACTGTACATACGCCTACCTGTATATTTGTCAGAAGGGTCTCTATGGAAGACAGTCCATCAGGAAACAGAAAAGGAGATGGAAAACCTGGAGGCAGTGGTTGTCCATGCCCAGTGAGAGAAAGTTTGTCAAGGCTGTCTCTTGCGGTTGGTGTAGAAAGTGGGGTCTCATCTGTATGTGATTGAAACAAAAATATAGAACAAGTTACGCTTGTCTGTTTTTATTAGACCTCAGTAATGGCTTCCCTAGTGGTTTCCAGAACATTTATTGCAAATTGGTTCCTGCTATCAGGAGAAAATGCTTTCTGCTGAATTTTCTTTAATGAAAAAGCTGCGGAGATACAACAAGATAACATTAATGAGTAACTTTATAAGCCTTTTAAATGCAGTCTCTAATGAGACTGAGTTTACAGTGCCATAGAATCTTTTTAAAACAAATATTATCTCATATATAGTTGTGATAATATATTCAGGCTGACTTTATGGGTACCTTCCCAATTATCTCATTTTAGTTTGTTCTCTTTGAATTGACAAGAGAATATTTCTAGAGATTTATATAAGAGAAATGCTTTGTATTCAAGATGTTGCTTAATTAATCCTTTTTATATCAATGATTTCTTCAAATATATTCTTAAGAAACTTAGAAAACATCTGCAATTAAAATCTTTCATTTCACATTGGAGAAGAAAAACTAGAATCCAAATATATTCCTTCTAAATAATAACTGAATTATTCACTATCATTAAAACTAAAGGTTTAATTCTTTTGAACATAGACATTTTTACTTTGAGACTGAAAAAGTAGAGGTTTTAAACATGAAAAAGAGGTCTGAAGAAAAGGTAATAAAAATAACTTCCATAACAATATTTAGAAAATCAAATTTAAAAACCTTCAGCTAAATTAGTCTTTACCTTGTAAGTTAAATATTCTTCAATATTTTAGTAACTTAGAATACACCTGACTATGGATTCTTTACTCTCACTTTGAAGTATTTTTGTTTAATTCTTTATTATTTTTCCACTTTATAGTTTTTTTTAACTAAATAAATAAAAGTTATGTATTATTTTAGTTTATTATAATCACAGAGAAAAATTTATTCAGCCCAAATTCTCAGTTTTATAAATATTTTCATATTTCACCCCAGGAAATTTAATCAGAGCAATGTATTTGCACAGTCCTGATAGTATCTCTCAATTTCGCAAGCGACTAAAAACTCCAGCACCGTTGTCTTACGCTTATAATTTGATTCCACTGCTCCCCTTAATCATTCTTTTATTTTTCATTACAACACCCAACCACACAACACATTTTCCAATTACCTCTCTCTGGGGCAGAAATATTATGGAAGCCGCCAAACTTCCCTGTCTGTCCCTAACGTCAGAACAAGTTAAATGCATCGCCCTCGCCTTTCCACATTTCTAGTTAATGAACCAAAAGGGAAGGAAAGAGAGGAGGGAGGCACAGATAAAGCCTGGAGGAACTGTGTTCCTCTCACACTCACTCACTCCGGAACTGCTTCTCCTGCCACTCCCTCCTCAGTTAACTCACTGACTTGATCTGAGGCAGAGGTGTGCACTCAGAAAAAAAGAAAGAAAGAAGAAAGAAAGAAAGAAAGAAAGAAAGAAAGAAAGAAAGAAAGAAAGAAAGAAGCAGAGCTAACACCTGAAGAAGGACTCTTAGTGTTGTTATTTTTTATATTTTAATCACACTTGTCACCAGGGTTAAAGAAAGACTGCAGTGGAGGGGTAGAGGTATCTGCTAGCTAATGTGAGCAAGGTGATCTTGGACACCATTTACCTAGCTATCATAAATTACTCCTCCAGACCAAGGCTGCTAGTGTTTTCTCATAATAGCTTTGAAAAAAGGCTTGTTAAACATCTATGTGCATGTGAAATTGTTTAAGAATGGAGGGCAATATTTTTTGATCAGCATCACCTTAGCTGTCACATACTAAAGAAAATGTGGCTTAATAGATCATGGGAATAGTAATTGCTTGTCTCTTGAAGAAAGGCATAGAACCAGACGACCACCTGAGGTTGCTTTCAGTTTTAGCATCTGTGACTCCACAATTTTTAAAGACTGTCCAAGAAATAAAAAGAATCAATGTACATATACAGGTATATACGCCTACACACATTAAATTATAAGTTCCACTATCCCATGACTATTTTATTTAACTGCAATACTTTTGTGTTAGATGGTACTTGCTTGTTATGCTAATTAAATCACTAATCACACATTATATCCACATTTATGTAATCAATATTTATTTAAAATAAATATGCTGGATATTAGACACAGAAGATTAAAAAGTACAGCTTGAAAGTTTCAAGAACTCATGAGCAATTGTTAACTAGCTCATTTTTGAAGTTAGCAAAATGTTTTACCTTCCGTCATTATTTCTTTATACACCATTCATCCCATAAAGGACTAAAACTGTCCTGTGGATATGTATCTGTATGTGTGGGAGTGTGCATAAATATAGGCACAGTTTTTACAATATTGGTTCAATGGAACATTGGTCCTCATGGTTCCAGTTATAGGAGAAAGAATTATCACTGAGTAAAATTGTGTTTGATTCATTCATTCACTTATTTATGGGAATAGTACATAAGGCCACTGTAACTCAATATATAGGTAAGAAACAATCAAATTTAGTGAACAATGACCACATAAAAATGAGAGGAAAAGGATGATTCTTAAGATCAATACACAATTCTTAAAAGAAGACAAACTAATTAAAGTTCAAACAACCAAAAATATTCCTTTGGACATTAATACTCTATTATAAAACTAGTCATTTCATGACAAATAGCATCATCAGAAGTCTTTTACTTCTTCCTACAAAGACTGTAAGATTGAGAACACCGTTCTTCCTTTTTAAATAAGTGACCTTTGATATTCTAAATGCTCAAAGAAGATTAAGGCAAAACTTTGAGAGACTAGAAAGTATGGCACTTTTGACATCACATAATCTTCACTGGCCTCAAAATATGAATGATTATGAAGCACTAATTCGCAAAATATCTTGTTTTAATTGATTCCATTTGCACATAGTTTTAGAGTTAATCTTGAAAAGGAAGTTAGCTTAGCCCGGCATGGTGATGCACACCTATAATCCCAGCATTTGGGAGGCTGAGGCAGGATCACTGCTAGAAGCTTTTTGGTCAGTCTGGGCTACGTAGTGAGTTCAAACACCACCTGAACTACACAGTGAGACCTTCTCTCAAAATAATTAAATAAATAAATAAAATAAAGTTGGTTCATCAGATACCCTGGTTTTGGAATTATTGCAACCTTTGTCAACATACTATGTATATGTTTTGTTTTGATATTTTATTATAGATAACTTTAGACTTAATTCTACAAAGTTGCAAGAGTTGTACAAGAAATTCCTTTACGCTCCTGTTGTGAGTTAAATGTTAACCACCAGAATATATCCATGTCTAATTACTGGAACCTGATAATGTTAACTTTTTTGGGAAAACGAGGCTTTCCATGGATATAATTCAGAATTTTGAGGTCAGGAAATCACCCACTTTAGGATCTATTCATTCACAAGTGTTCTTGTAAGACAAAGGCAGGGGGAGATTTGAAAAGATAAGACACACAGAAAAGAAAGAGACAAAACCGGGCGTGGTGGTGGTACATGTCAGCATTGGCAAGGCTGAGGCAGGAGAATCATTGCAAATTGGAGAACAGCCTTGGATACAAAGTGAGTTCAAAGCCAGCCTGAACTGCATAGCGAGACTGTGGCTCAAAAAGAAAAAAGGAAAAAGAAAAGAAAAGAAAAGAAAAGAAAAGAAAAGAAAAGAAAAGAAAAGAAAAGAAAAGAGGCATAGTGAAGAGCTAAGTACTGTACTACTGCAGCCAGAATTAGGCAATGTAGACAACCACAAAAGTCAGAAGAGGCAGGCTAATGTTACTACTCTAGAGTTGCTATTCTTAAACACCTACAAAGAGTAGCTATTAATTTTTAAGGTCTTAATTCAGTTACAAGGAAGTACAGAGATTTTCGAAAGAAAAAATTTACTTTTTAACCAGAAAAATTACTAATTAGCATCATTACAATTACATCGTGAAAATATATTGGCAGTTATAACAACATATAGTCAATTAGAATAATAGACCAAAAAAGAAACTATAAATGAAAGAGAAACATTTTTAAATGCTAAAATTCTAAAGATGGAAAAAATGATATTTTATTCTTCTCCTCACAGCGTCTCATAATTCTACTCATATTTTAAGTCATTTTTTAACAAGTGACCATCAGTAAGATTGATGCCTCTGTAAGACAAGTTCCCCCCCCTCCAATCTTATCACACATAACAATTTAGCAGGATATCCTAAGGAACAATGATGTTTAAAAAAATAATAGGCCTCTAGTTTTAAAATGTTTTCTTTCCTGTTAATAAAATCAAACTCAGTTGTTATTTTCATAACGAATCTCCCTTTGGATTTCAATTATATATTCTTTCAAGTGTGTGTGTATGTGTGTGTGTGTGTGTATCTGTGTGTGTTGATTTCTAATGTCTTTTATTACATTGTAAATTCCAAGTAGAATAATATTCATTTTTAGAAAGCTATTCATTTAAAGGAGATATATATTTATTCATCTCAGCGTGAAAATCTCTGATTCACATCTTCACAAGAGCTTTGGGAGTTTGTATGGAGTGAAAAAATTGACAAAAATTCTAGAGAATATGAAGTGAATAATTCTTTATAAAAAGATGAATGTTTCTTGCTTGGTTTAATACATTTGCATTGCAAATGTGCAGAAAGATACATTTATTTTTCTTCATAAATTCATCAACCAAGTTTTCAGTTGTAGTAGAGGCATTAATAATCTATCAATTAAGGATTTGTGCTTAGAAAAAATTTGAAAATCATATCCGGCCATAAGACATAGACATTTAAACTGAGCTTAAACGTAATTTGAGAACTAGTTTGTTCCTACTTTATGCACTATGCGTTTAATTTTGCAAAAGAACTAAAAATAAAGTGGACTGACCTGAGCCCAGAATGTAATCTTAGGTCTAAAAATACTACAGAAATTTTTTTCTATTTCACCTAAGCAAATGAGGATTCCAAAACATCACATTAAAATTTATGTGATTTTTGCATACCTTCCAATGTGTATGAAATATGTAGAGATGCCTTACAATAAACCTATATCTCATATTTAATTTTAAGCCTATTTTTTCAAATTATTAATTTAAAATTATTGCAGAAGTTTTAATAAAATTGACAACGTAATCTTTCATGTGATACACTATGGCAATTTGAAGAGCAAACAATGCTAGATTCAGGAAGTTCCACTTTTGTCAGGGCTCTACAAAGTCCTAGCAAATTTTAGAGCAACAAATCTATCTATTTACATAACACATTTATTTATTTATTTATTTATTTATTTATTTATTTAGAAGAGAAGTAATGCCTAGACTATATAAAGAACCCAAAAAATTATCCCCTCAAAATTTAAAGACCCAACCCAAAAATGGGCATCTGAAATGAACAAATTCTTCTCAGATGAAGTACAAATGGCCAATAAGTACATGAAAAAATGTTCAACATCAATGACCACTCAAGAAATGTAATTTAAAAGAACACTGAGATTCCATCTCGCCCCAGAAAAAGTGGCTACCATCAAGAAATCACCAATAGCAAATGCTGCTGAGGTTGTCCGGGAACAAGGAAACTTACTTCATTGTTGGTGAAAATGTAAAGTAATACAGAAATCAGTATGGAAATTTCTAAAAATCTAAGACTAGGAATTCTATTTGACCGGGCTATTCATTCACCTTCTAGGTATCTTCCCAAAAAGAGTTAAAGTTATCACACTACAATGCTACATGCATATCCATGTTTATGCCAGCACAATTTATAATACCTATCTTGGAAACAGCCCATATGCCCATCAACAGATAAATAGATAAAGGAAATGTGATATTTATATACAACAGAGTATTACTCTGCCATAAAGAAGGATAAACTTGAGACATTTGCAGGAAAATGGATGCACCTTGAGACTATAATGTTAAGTGAAATAAATCAATCATACAAATTTAAATATCACAGTTTCTCTTATAAGAAAAACCTAAAGTATGAACAAAGAGCAAAATAAAAGAGGTGTCAGGAAGTAGAAAGATCTTCAAATGGGAAGAGGAATAAAAGATGGTAGAGGGGAGGAGGGAAGGAAGGAAAAAGGATTTTTTTAAAAAGTTGAGAAAGAAATGGAGATACAGCTTTTGTAAATGCAAAGTGGAAGAAGAGTTGGAAGGAGCTGGAAGGGAGGAAAGGGAAGGGGACAAAAATAAAAAGAAGAATGTTATGTATATGTAGAAACTCCCCTCACTGGATGAAATCATTATGCATTGCAAATATGTACCAATAAAAAATAAAGATAATTACAAATTTGAAGGATTATAGTTTAGATCCATCAGATTATATGCATGAAAGTACTTTGTGAAATATTACAATAAAGAATATAATGAAATTTAAATTTTATATGAAATATACAGTATGGGCAACTGAATGATCAAATCGCTTACAAATTTCATGTTGGAAGCTTGGTTTCAATGTGACACTATGGAAACCCTTCCTTTCATATGATAAGCCTGTGGTTTCTACATTATTTCTCTCTGATAGGACTGGTGATAAAAATGTGTCATGAGCATAACAGAATTATTTCTCTATAAAGCAGTTGCTTTGTATAAACTAAATCAGGTTAGTTTGGTGAACAGTTAACTTTATGCTAGAAATAAATTGAGAAAGGGTGTAAGGCTATGAACTAGTTCATCAATTTTTCTTTAAGAGCAAAAGCTGGAGAAAATTTGTGTTGACTTACTAAAAAAAAGAAAAGAGAAGTGTACATTTCACAGAAATAGAATAGGAGGTATATTAAAAACACTTAAAAAGCTTTGTGGATATACATCAAACAGCAGTAGTTGGATTTTTGAGTTTTGGAAAATAAAGAAAAAACTTACAAAAGTCTAGGTTTGCACACGCTGGAGGTTTGCTAAAAACATGCACAAGCTCATAATTTTGCTTAATGTAATTCATAAAGTATTCATTGCATATTTTACACAACTACCATTGCATGCTTATATACAACTACCATCTGGATAGTTCACCTTTAAGATGAGGATGAAAATTGGGGACCACTCCTTACATGAGAAAGGAATGTATTTATACTTTCAGCTACCCCACATGGAGCAAGCTCTTCCAAGTTTCTGTAGAAAGAATACATGAATGAGGTAAAGGAGACAAAAACTGAAGCAATGCACAAATGAGAAGTTTCTTCCTGTCTTGAGGTCATACCACATACACATAAAAGTAAAAATGTCTTTAACTTGAAAAACCACTCTTAATTACAAGACAATTTAACAGATATTATCTTGAGTTAGGGGAAAGCTCTAGGAATAAGGGGTGTGTGTGTGTGTGTGTGTGTGTGTGTGTGTGTGTGTGTGTGAGTGTGTGTCTCATTCAGGATTAAAAACAGGACTTTTGCATGGAGCTGCAACCCCAGCCCCTAATTTTCTTATTTGTAATTTTAAGACAAATCTCACTAATTTACTGCATTGCATAGCCTAGCCTTTAACATGCAATCTTCCTGCCTCTGCCTCCCAGAGTGCTGGGATTACAAGCATGTGCCATTGTACACAGCCAGGAAGATTTTTTTTAAATATGCAGTTAAAGTTAAATAAAGCTATGTGCCAAAAGAGTGATTTCAATGGCGCCTAGTGGTTACTTAGAAAAAAAAAAGAAAAGAACTTATAGTTAGGTGACATGTGCTGTGAGAGACAAAACAACATTTCATGGCAAAAGACAGGCACTGAATTTTGGGAAAGACTAAAAACCAAGGTGAAGCCAAGAGGTTGTGTGAGAAAACCATCTGGGGATAACAGCTCAAAGAAATCAGGAACTCTCATCTTTTGAATAAACTGTATTTTAATTGGATCAGCATATTTTCTGACAGAATTCTCAAAACACAGTCTTGAATTTCTAGTTATTCTGCATATGTATTTCAGAGATCTCTGTATGAAGAAAATTCTACCATGAAGCTGTACATTAATATTTCAAAAGTTGGCCCTGCCAGCAAACTCAGAAATATCTTAAAAACTTAAGAAATACTCAGGTATTTTTGTATACACTTTTCATTTCTTCCAAAGGAATAAAGAGATAGAATGGAATCTGGCACTAAACACACACACACACACACACACACACACACACACAAAACTTGTGCATGCAACTGATCTAACTTTCAAAAGTTTTGCGTAGCTTTGATCTCTGCTTGTTTCTTAATAAGTGTTTAAGAAAGAGCTGGCCTCGCTTATGTCAAAAAGATCCACATAATTGACCTTTCTGTCTTTTCCGTGACCCTGTAGGTTCAGCCTTACTGCTGATCCTGCATGTGAATATGGAAGAGCATTTACTGAAGGCTGCATAACAGACACGGTTATATTTCCTAGGCTGATGTTTTGCATATCTGCACAGTAGGGCCATTAAGGGTTCTAAGAGCACAAGGGAAACAATCACAACATTTGTTTTTAGATGACTGACTCAGGACATGTACACCAGGCTTTATATAGAAACTGTTTTTGTTTTATTAAGGGACTGTTTGCCTGTTAGTGATAACATCATTAAAAATAAATGAAAGGGGGCTGGTAAAATGCTTCCCAAAAGCAGAAACCTAATTAAAGGTGATATGCCTGCTACAAGGCCTTTTTCAGGACTCAGAAATAGAACAAGGTTAGTTCTTTCTCATTTTATAAGGCCCAAAGAAGACCTCACAGTAAAACATCATTTCTGATCTAATTTTCTATTTCTGTGTACTTTAATAATCTACTTTACAGTCTGTGCTTGCCCATAGAAAGTGAACTAGTTTTATTCCTACAGATAGCTTCTTCATCATGTCATGCCACATAAAAAGAAAATCTGATGGTTCAGCTCAAACAAAAACTGCACTCTCCTTTTAAAACAAATTGTATAGGTTGTAATATGTGCAGTAATAATAGTTGAATAATGCACACATAAACATTCTGTAGCCCTTAAAGATCACTTGTGAAAGCTTGAGTTGGTGGTAAAAAAAATCTCCAAATCATAGTTTATAATTTCAGAAAAAAAGTAAACTCTTTCATTTTCAGGGGTGGAGTTACTCTAATTTCATGGATGGTGGAAAAAGCAGGAAACTGCACTCCCTTGATAACTCTGCCCTTATTGTGCTGTGACCTTGGCCAATTTACTTAAATTTACATCTGCCAAAAATGAGTTTCTGACATGTGCTTTGAGAATATTTTTGTGGGGGGTGGTGGGGGATCACATAATCCAAGGCCTTTTCAAAATTAATAATGTTGTAAAAGTAAAGCAAAAGTAAGGAAATCACTGAGCACCATCGTAGGATGCTAAATTTCAATAATCCTCTTTTTTTGGTCACCGCTGCACTGTTCTAATTCATTTAGTAATTTTCAAACAGAAGATGAGTCCTATTGCTAAGTGAATAAAACAGAACACCTCCCAAATGATTTTCCCGAAATATAAAATAGCTCTGGTGTACTGGATTATTTAAACTGATTTGCCTAGGAGTTTTAGGTTAAAATTTTCATGGAATTTAAAAAATTATGAGATGGCTTTAGAAGACACTTGGTGCAAATTCTTCAGTTTTCCAGAGGAAACAAGTAAACTAAGTGACTCAAAACTTTTCAAACCGAAGTTCGTAGATTCTCATGCATTTTTTTATTAAATGTTATGGTGTCAAGGAAAAGGAAATATAAGGAAGGACATTTTGAATGACTCTGCAAATATGCATACCCATAAACACACATACATACATATATAATAATTAGTAAACTGCGAAGTTTGACCAGATATGTAATAAGTACTCTGGGAATTTAGATCGATAAAGATAATGTTATTTGAGGAAATGTATCCTCATTTTTAAAGTATACATCCTGAAAATATACAAAACAAAATAAATGATGAAAGCACAAAGGAAAATTGAAAAGATGAAAAACTAAATCTTTTGGATTTGTTTCAAAATTATGGGGTGGGAGGATACTGTAGAAGGATTAGGAAACAAGATTGGTCTTAAGTATATCATTGTTAAAGCTGAATAGTGGCTATGGGAGTTGATTACCTTGTTCTAACTTTATGTATATTTGAAGTTATATACAATAAAAAACAGAAAAGTGCTGCTACTCATTAAAGATTCTATGAAGTCACTGTTCTTTCAAAGAGTTAGCAGATATGATGATGATCAGCCTCATAATGACCCAAATACCTAGTACAGATTGACTACTTCCTACGAGTACAAAGCAATGTTCTAAGCATTCTGCATACATTGATTCATTTAATCCTCACTACAATTCTGTTAAGATTGTTGCTAGTGTTATCCTCATTTTACACAGGAGTAACCAGAGGTTAAAAAAAAAGGTTAATTAACTTGTGACAGTAACTCAGCTATCGTAAAGACAATATCCTGGATTTGGACTCAGATAGCCTTGCTTCAGAGCCTATATTCTTTTAACGCCCAGGAAATAAAAATACAAAACATTTATACGCATTTTAAAAATGTATTGTGTATGTGTGTTCGGATATGAAAAGAAATATATCCTCAAAAGATTTACCTTAAAGAAAAACAATAGAGATTTTTTTATTCCACTCATTCTTATTTAAAACTGGACCACTTCCTTAAAATCTAGTCAATAGACTTCTTAAATAGTAAGATTCATTCAAATTGTCTAATTCCACGAACCCATATGGTCACTTATTTCTTAAGGTGCCTATTCCAGAAATAAAGTGCCAGGATTTTCTAACACGGAACTAGTGAACTCAAACCATGAGTGTCACACACATTTAATATCGACTCAAACATTAAGCAGTCTATGCAGAATATCCTCCCCAAATTTCTCTGCCATATAGTTTTAACAAATGTCACTGTACCAACGAAGTTTGTTCTTCCTTTGTGAGAGATAGTCGGCCAGCAAAGTATCACTTTTAAATTGATAGTTGTATTTGATAGGGTAAAAAAGTAAAGCCCATTTAAAGATTTTTAAAAGAAAAAAGAATTATTGGCCAAGACGGTCACTACATACGGGAGATATCTCATGGCTTAACCACTTTTCAATTAAACCATCCATATTGCCATGTTATCTTCTGCCTCATTGCTCAGTGCAGAAAATTTATTGAGCTTTTCATATCATTGTCCTCCATGTCAGATCTCACTTGTGCCCAGACTGCCTCAGTATGCCCTCCCAACTCTGGGAGTTTCTGTAGGGCTTGCTTACTGCACTGCTCTGGTAGCGAGCGACAGGCTGCAGGTATACTACCCCAAGCTAGACACCAGCTTGTTGGTGGGAAAGAATTCATTTATGTAAGTCTGATAATTTGCTAAGTATAATGACTCATTCAAGGCACAGGTGTGCTTTGATAATCCTCACTACCACCTCCCCTTGCCACAATCTCTTGAGACAGCAGCATGGTGTGTGAATGAGAAAATTCTCCTGAGGTTAAACTCAGTAATTCTCTGTCTCAGCTGCCCTGGCTTGAAACAATTTAATTTTACCCATCCCACCCGTAACAAATTACCAGAACTATTTCAAATAATCTAAGTCACTGAAAACTGTCACTAAACACACTTGTTCAGATGTTTGTTTCCTTCAGAGTGTTTAATACAAAACTCTGAGGGAAGGAACGCTTCACCTTGCTCCCTGGTGTCACCAAAATGCCTAGCAAGTTAACGCTAATAATAATAGTTAATAATAATAATTTTTATTATGGATTGTTGACTATCTCACATAATTTACTTCCAAAAATAGTTAATTTATTAAGCCCTTCCTTTGTTCTAATCATAAGATAGATCATTTTCAGCTAGGACTAGTTTACATTTCAAATTTGTTAAGTCTAAGTCTGAATGAATAATAAGGTATATAATAAAGAATGCTTCTATTCTCAGTTTCCAACTTAGAAATGTGAATCTGGCATATAAAATTACTTATGATAGATAAAACTCAAATTTTATAATATCAATTTTTCAAATTAAATGCATTTATTGCCACCATGTGCAGAAAAGGACTAGTGAATGTATATATATGTATGATATTAAGATTTAATTAATCTATTAAAAGTTACTGTTGGCTGTTTTGAACAATAGTAGGTTCGCTGTGACAGGGTGTCCCCACAAAGCGGATAAGCATCTCATCAAGAATATTACTGAAACTATTCCCAAGAAATTGACAGGAGGTTAAATTAAGTGACCTTTATATCCCTTTTACCTATTGAGATTTTATGACTTTTTCCTTTAAAACTAACTGCTTCATAACACAGTAATATAAAAATGCAAAGGAGAGCACTAATTTTTAGGATTTAGGGAAATATAAAAAGTTAAGAGTGTATGTTTATGTCATTGTCAGCATTCTTCGTTTGGAGAAAAGGGGATTCTTAAACGGCACAGCTGCTATTTTGCAACTCTCAGAGCATAAAACATAATGCAAATTCTTTAGTCTTTACAATATATAAGTTTTAAAAGCCTACCTCTCAATTTATAGCCATTTATTCATTATAGTGCAGAAAAAAATGAGGTCAGATGGATAAATCCATAGTTACTAGATTTTAATGTGTTACATTCATGACAACTACATGTGTTGGCTCAAAAATTAATACAGAAATGAGAAATCTTGCTTAAGTTTTTCTTTATCACACATTTCAAATTTTACTTTGATACACTGTTGTTGCTTTAATATTCAAATTAAATAAACCATCAAGCTATTTGTTTCCATTGAAGCAATTTCTGTTGTTTTCTGATTTGCATTCGATATGTGTTCTAGTATGTATGCCTCTTATATATTTTGAGAATTTTTTTAATCATGAAGAATTTATGCATTTGAGGTAGAAAATGTAGCATCAATGAAGAATCTCATTTGGAGAGACAGAGGACATACGGAAGGGCAGTGTGGATAAGAATTACAGAGTGGCTAATGTGGAAGGTAGAGAAATAAATGTCAGATCTCTGTGAGCTCGTGTGAGGCTTGGCTGAGAGGGTACAGACCATGATATTTGGGACCAGACAGTCATGAGTTATGATCTTGTAGAAATGGCAGTTCTAGTCAGGTACATCTAATGATGCTATCAAATTGTTTCAACCTTATGTGACCTGTTCATGCTTACGGTATGTTCACTTTGTACTATGCTAGCATTATTACCACATTCAGTATTGTGTATTTGTCCCCCCACCCCCGTTAAAATACAAACTCTTCAAGATTCTTCTCTGTATTCTTGGCTGTTGTAGTCCCTGTGCCTTGAATGGTGGCTGGTATTTACTAGGTTCTCAAAGAATATGTGTAAAGTAAATCAATACATTTCTAAAAAGTATTTCAGAGTGAGATGAATTAGTGTCTCAAGACTATTTTAATGCATTTACTTTCCTTTTAGAAACATCAAGTTTATGAACATATCTATCAATGAATCATCTTAACAGCATATTAGATATATTACTATAGATAAAATAGCCTAATAAGCTCTAATATATTTGAAAAAATTTGAAGAAAACTATAATATGTATGTGTCGGACTGAACACACATGCATGTAATTTTATCAATATACAACTACAGATAGGTATACAAGCATGCATATCTGCTATATATCGTCAACTGAGTAACTATTTCATATTTCAATTAATAATTTACTTTTTTGGAGGGGAGGGTTTGAGATGGGGTCTTGGGATTGCCTTGAGCTCACTATGTATACCAAGCTGGTATTAAACTTGCTGCCTTCCTCTTGCCTCAGTATCCTTAATACTGAGATTATAGGTTCCCAGCATTATTTTACTTTAAATGCTACCACTAGAAAGTTTAGGCAAATCAATAAGTTCATTAGTTCAGGTAATAAAAGATCTTTCATTGTTTATTCTTTCTCTTTGTATAGTATGATCTCAAAAAAATGCAAACATCAGTCATAACCTTGGAGCTTTACTTTTACTTCTGTTATTACCTTCCATTTAATCTATTGACTTTTAAGACTAAAAAAGTGTAACACAATACATCTTAAAATAATTTCATAATGATAATACTGGTGGGAAATTTGAAAACAATTAACATATTCATTCTTATTAGAAAGTGACTCATATTATAACAAACAATTCAAACATAGAAGTTTTTTTCTACTATACTACCTTGATAAACATAAAAAACTCATATTGCCTTTTAATGTTATTTTCCATTAGAAAAATTTAGTGCTTAGTATAACGACAACCTAAAAAAATGGATGATATACTTGAGGAAAATGTTATTTCCTTCACTAACAAAATTATTTTCACAACTGCTAAATTTAATCATAAATTTGTTTAGGGGCTTTTTAATGAAAACAAATTAACCCAGAAATATGAATATATTTTGTTCTGCTAAGTGGTTCAGTTGGCAAATTAGACAAATTAGAAATTGGTCATTCTAGAAATATTCATGGATAAATAGCAAATGTAACACAATACAATAAATACTCTAACAAAGGTAAGACAGGAAAAAAAATCTTAAGTCTCGCATGAAGGATAGTTATGATATGGCCAAATGGCATGGTTAAGGCCTTAATATATGGGAATAGGATATAACTTTTGCAAATAAAATTATATATTACCTCTCAAACTTGTTACTTTTTTTTTTTTTTTTTTTTTTTTTTTGCAGCACTGGGGATTGAACTCACGACCTTGCGCTTGCTGGGCAGGCACTTAGACCGCTGAGCTAGATCCCCAGCCCTTACATTTTGGGTTTTAAATATCCTTCAGAAGGCCATGTGTTGAAGGCCTGGTCACCAGTCTATGGAACTACTGGGAGGCTGTAGAACTTCAAGAAGTAGGGCCTACTAGAAGGAAGTTAGGTCAGTGGGAGGGTATTGTTGAAAGGGATACTGGCCCCTCTTCTCATGGCTACGCTGAGGTAAGCAACTTTGCTCTACCACATCCTCCCCACCATAATGTTCTGACTCTCTACAAGCCCAAAATAATAGGATAAAGCTACTATGGACTGAAATCTGTCATATCATGAGCCACAATAAAACTTTCCTCTTTTTAACTAGATTATCTTAGGGATTTTGTCAGTGATGTCAACTTTATTGACTTAAAAAGCATGTAGCAAATTAGTAAAGCACAATCTCAGGTGTGTCTCGGTCAGTATGTCACGAAAGAGTGTTCTTGGGTACTATATATGGTTCCTTACCCTTCCTTCTCTGTTACTTTTTCACTTCTCTGCTTCTTGACTCCCATGAACTAAACTGTTTGGCTCCACCACACCCTTCAGCCACAAAATTTCTGCCTTGGAGCCTGCCCACATATACTTAACCATCTGAAACCTTGATCTAAAGTAAACCTTTTCTTCTTTAAGTGGTAGGTGTCCGCTACTGGTACTCAATGATGGGAAAGCTGACAAATGAATAAAATTCATCAGAGAAGTGGAGTAGCTCTTGTGACTACAACTGACCGTGTGGTTTAGAAGCCTTTGGAAAAGGTTTGTGGAAGGAGGTTAGAAAGGTTTGGAGAGACAAGCTAGAGAAACTTTTGAATGTAGCAAACAGAGCCTGATGAGTGCACCTGGTCAGATTTCAGAAGATCAGAATGTTGATAAGAATGCAGATGGTAAAACTCAGGCTCCCAATACTTCAGTTGAGAACAAGGACTCTATTGTAGTTAGACTAGGGGTCATAAATGTTACAGTCTGGCATAAAATTTGTCTATGTTTTGCCCATGTTCTAAAACTTTGTAAGAGACAGATTAAGGATCTGGATGATGTATTATGGCAGAGGAAATTTTAAGAGAACCCAACATTCAAGTTGTGGCCTGGATACTTTGGGCTGCTTTTTTAGTTACATTTATAATGAGAATTGGAGGCAAAAAGGAGAGCAGAAAAATAAGAAAAATGTAAATTTTGGCTGACACAGAACTATGTGTAAATTGCAGCAAAAGGAAGTATGGCTACTAAAGAGATTAGCAACATTAAAAAGCAACCAAACACTTTGCTCAGGAAGGATGGAAACAAAGATGCCTTGAGAGATGCTCTCAACGAATCAGCAAGACCTCACCACTGCAGATTCAAGGGTATAAAAATATAGAACTTTCCTTTGAGAAAAGAGGTCCTAGGTTGCCTGTTTAAGATTGGTCTCAGGAAGCTGCCCCTCTGAGATTCATTTCACCTGCGAAGTCATCCAAGCACTCAGAGTCTGTGCAGCCATAGCTCAGAGGACCCAGCTACTGTGGAAACTAGCAGCTTTCCTTGAATTTTTTTCTCACATTATGCTGGTTTTCTCAGCATGCAAAATGCAAGAGTAGCATGGCAGAAAGGCTTTCACTCAAATTTCAAAAGAAGCCCTGGGAGTCAATGTATGGAACCATTGACAAGGCAGTGCTTGAAGATGTGGGAATAAAACCAAAGGTGCAGTACAGAGTCCTGCAAGTCAGAGATGCCAGGAATATGGAATACCTGTAGCGAAAAACTTCAGCCAGCACAAGAGGCTGTATGGACTGCAACTATTACCATAGGGATGGGTTACCCACACTCTCTGGAACTCCTATATTTACCATTACATGTCCTGGATGTTACACATGAAACTACAGGACTTAATGTTTTCCCTGCTTGGTTTGGTCTTGTCTTTTCTATCTCCCTATTCTTCCCTTTTGGAGTAAGAGTCTTTACCTTGTGGCCTTGTACCTTGGAATTACATAACTTATTAAAAATAGAGTCTCATAGCTGGGAATGCTACCTTCAGTTTCAGAAGCATTCTGGATTTTTGAAAAGTGGTGACATTGTTGAGACTTTGGGGAAGAAATTATTGCATTTCTTGTTGTATGTGGGATAATCATATTAGGTGGAATATTAAACTTGATACTGTCTTTCTTTGGAGATTAGGATGGTTTAAGGAGATCTGGGATTCAAGTTGACAAGAGGTAGATTTGATAAATACTCTTCACATATCAACTTCATTTGATTAAGAGATTCCTAGTAGATTAATAAAGCACAATCCTGGGTATGTCTGAGTGGGTCATGAAGGGGTGGCTTTAGGGACTACATATGATCCTTCTCCCTCTCCTGTCTGACACAGTTTCCCAGCTTTGCTTTCTGTCCACCATGCCTTTCTTCCACCACTACCTCCTGCAGCATTTGTACCTTGGGACCTGCCTACATATTCTGAAAGTCATCAGACAGACAGTTAAACTAAACTTTCCTTCTGAAGTGGTGGGTGTCAGGTACTGATATACATCTGACTAGTACAAATCTTTTATCAAGGTTTAACTCTACCCTCACTTAAGACTTACTCGTTCAAATGTTAATATTTGTATTCTTTATCATCTGGTTAGAGTTATCAATCATAAAAAAAGCTTTATATATAAATGTTCATTAGAATCTTGTCATCCTATCAGTCCACATTTTCCTGAAATGAACAGTGAGGCCAGGCTCAATGGAAGATCCCATAAATCCTAGGGATTATCATACTGTTTTCTAAGAAATTACTTTAAGCAATCATTTTAGAATCTCCTTTATGATCATTATTGAAGAGTTTCTTACAGTCTGTGAAATATACTTCTATCCATTTTTTTTAAAGATTGTAAATGCATTAGCATGTATTCTCATTGATTAACTCCCTCGTCTCTGAGCTAGCAATTTCAGCTATCTGTTTTGTCCATGTGACCAAAATACATTTAAAATACTAAGTGCTTTCTTCCCATCTCTTCACCACTTTGAGGCTTTCGTTTTATCTCCTGGTGACTACCTCACTATCTTTATTTTCTCTTTGAAAGACAATGAAAACAAATGGATAGCTTATACTTTTTGGTATCATCTCATATGCAGAGAAGATATAGCTAAAGAGAGAATGTGAAAAATATTTTTCAATTTATTACTTGACAATTTTGAGTTTCCATTTTCAACATTGAAGCATATGTAAAATAAAACAAAAACTTATTTCAACTAGTACTGTCACTATTTCTCTCACAGATAATATTATCTTTGAAGTGCTAAGAAGAGCTTCGATTTGTTAAAGTTTTCTTCTTACACATATGCTTACCAAAATATCCCTTCATAATGTTTCTATGATTCCCATTTTTCTTTCAGCTGTCACCAAACAAACCAAAGCATTTAGTTGAAAGTTAGAAACCTGACCAAGGTGAATTGCTTTTGATTGGTTTCTTTGCCAACTCTTCTCACTCCACTTTAACAAATTATAAACTTTCATTCCATGTTCCTTATTCATGATAAGGTTCATTCCCAAGTTTTTAGCATAATTGTCAAAGAAGCCCAGATGCTGAAATGCACAACCTCCTTCTCTAATATTCTCATCAATTTCTGAGGGAAAGAATATAATGCGCTAGGTACAGTTAAAATCACAGTCTGATATGGAAGAGTCCACAAGTAGGGAGTGGGATGAGTAGTCAAATAATTCTAAACAATACAAAAACAAGGAATACAGAGCTAGTAGACAGAATTAGAAAATAGATGATGGGAGAATACACACTGGATGGGCAGGTAAATTTACAAACAAATAAATGCATCCAAATTCACAGATCATTAGGGCTTCCTTGTCATGAAAAAGGCAAAGGGAAGCTGAACATGGAAAGAACAAATACAGACTTTAATATGGAGTCTTGTGAGTGGAAGAGTTGGCTTATAAAACTGGCTAGATCTGATTTTTTGCAAAAAATAATGGTAGTACTGTATGAGTCATTCTCTATTTTGTCTTAAATTCACTAAATAATTAGGACATCACTGCTGCGATTGTCCCTCTTTGAAACACTTTTTCTCTCTTTCCTGAATATTTCTAATAGCATAGAGCTATGCTGCAAGATGCCTCATGTAATCTAAAAAATAAAAATTTCTTTGAAACAATCTTCCCCTCCTATTACTCTTCCAGCTTTCCAATTCCTTTCTAAAGAACCTCTACACTGTTATCTTATCTTTTCCTTATGATTTCATCTTGAGCCCATTCTAATCAAATTTATCCCCCTTCTCTCCAGTATAATTACTTAACAGTGATGTCCATTGCCACATCTAAAAATTTCTATTCAGGTGTGGTAGCGGTACACACCTCTAGTCCCACAACTCTGGAGGCTGAAGCAGGAGAATTGCCTCGAGTTTGAGACCAGCCAGGGTTATACAGTGAGTGCAAGGCCAGCCTGAACTGCATATCAAGTCAAAAAAAAAAATCTTATACCTCCCCATTGCTGACTTATCAGTAGCCTTGTCAGGTTTGTCATTTCTTCATTTTCAAAACTCGTTTTTTTTTTTTTTGTTTGTTTGGTTTTTTTTGCAGCACCAGGGACTGAACTCATGACCTCGCACTTGCCAGGCAGGCGCTTAGGCCACTGAGCTGGACTGTGCTTCCAGAAAACCATTGCGCTTTTTTTTTTCTCTCAGAATCTCAAGTGGCAACTTCTTTTTAGCCTCTTTATTGCTTTTGTTTTTTTATCTAATGTTCTCAGGCTTAAGACATTACAGAACAGAGCAATGCACAGGAGGGAGAGCAATGTGAGTGATGGTAATCCCCTGGAAATAAAAATTGGTTTTACTTACCAAAGTCTTTGAGCCAAAAATTCTTGCTTTCTAAGAAAAAGAAAAGTGCTGTTTTTTTGTTGTTTTTTTTTTTTTTTTTGTCTTTTTGAGACAGGGTCTCACTATGCTGTTCATGCTGGCCTTGAGCTCACTTTGTAGCTCAGACTAGTCTCAAACTCACAACGATCTTCCTGCTCCTTAAATGAAAAGTTTTTTAAAAATGAAGAAAGAAATGTGAGGAAGGGAGGAAGAAATGGAAGGAAGAGGGAAAAGAAGGGAAAAAAGAGTAATAAACTTTTGTAATCCCGCTAAACTGTAATGATTACTTGTTGTTTCTTTTGACTTTGTACATACGCCCCTTAGTTTGTCAGAAATCACTGAGACCAATCGTTTTATAATCAGCAAAAAGAGTAACATAAGGCGTATCAAGCCAAGAGAATTAGCAAATAACAGAAACTCAGCATCAGTTTGTCTGACTGATCTTCTCCTTTCTGATTTTAATAACTAGATTCTTGCCTTTTTTCGCTAGAAGATTTTCCCTAAAATTGTAACACAGGCCCATTCCATGCCAGAGTCTGGGTTCCATGCTCACTATTTTTGCTTTCTCTTGGCCTGTAGATCTTCTGATCTCAACTCAGGGTTCCTGTTTTGGGGAATCCAACACAGACCCTAATTTTCCCTGTTCAGGGATTTCAAATGCATTCTTACACTAGCCTTTTTGTGTGTGTGTCTGTGTTTCATATACACCTGCCACTTCTAGTTCTTCATCTAGTCAAACCCACTCCCTTACAACTCAGGAAATATAAACTTGGACAAGTAGTCCAGTAAGTTCTAAAGATTTAGATAATTTTGTCTGTAATACATTTTTCTTGGATCTCAAATTATGAATAAACTCATTAAATGCGATCAGATCCTGAACAAAACAAACTCTTACATGAATACATTTTACTGTTCTTATATGCAAATTGGTCATAAATAACTATACAGGTAACTTGAAATATAGTTTCGAGTCGGGTGTGGTGACTCACACCTGTACTCCCAGTGCTTGAGGGGCTGAGGCAAGAGGATCGTCCGAAGTTCAGAGCCAGCTTGGACTACATAGTGAATTCAAGGTCAGTCTGAACTACAGAACAGAGCCTGTCTCAAACAAAAAAAGAAAAAAGAAAAGGAAAGGAAAGGGAAAAAGACAGACAGAAAGAAATAAAGAAAGTTTCAAATATATCTACAGTTGCCAAACTGTGTTTCCAGATTGACTTTTATAGGCTTTCTGTAGATACACACTTTAAGAAACACAGAGAAGAGTCACTGTGCCTTGGAAGAAAAGTTAGCAAAGTAATCTTTTTTAAAAATTAAAATTCCTTAAAAATATTATACACCTAATAGCAACAGAGACACTGATGCTGAGAACAACGACTCTCAGAATTCACAGAGAATAATGATTTCTGGTAATAACTAGATTTAAATTCAAGAAATATATAAGTAATAGATATTGCAAAGAAATATACACAGTATTTAGAACTATATACAATAATTAGAACCATATACAATAATTAGAACCATCTGCTACCAAATACAGGTACTACAAGACTACAAGACATGATTCAAAGACCAAATTAGACTCATTTGTTATTAGCAGTATGTATTTGCATTCAATTAATGTGCTAAAATCCTTGAAAAGTATGCTCTCTTAAGTGGGTTAAACATGCTCATTGTAATCTTGTTTATACTAATAATTGGCTTAGCAAATCTTTTCTTTATATCTAGTACAAAGGTAAACTTTATCAAGCCCAAGCTAAATTATCATAAATTTCATATTAGCAGAAACCAAATTAATGAGGTTTGATTGCACCAAGAAAATTGCTTTTGCCATTTGCTTAATTTCATCTGCTCTATACAACAAAAACTTTAAGTGACAAAAAAAGTGGATAATACAGTATTTGCTAAAATATGAGCAGAAGCGAGGCAAACTTTCAGAAATTCTAATTTAGTGTTATATTTATTTGTTTAGTTTCAGTGTGTAATATGATGTTAAGTATATTACTGTACTGTGCTATTATGGAACAGATGTTAAATGCAAAGTAAAAATGTCAAGGGTAAATGATTGATGATCCTCTTTGCCATTTCAAAGTAAACCATGATTATTTATATGCTCTGGACATTGCTTGAAAGCATCATATTAAATCTAAACAATTGATCCATTTTCAAGGGGTTTTATATAATATATTATTTATGTGGTTTTTATTCTTTTGTGAATATGTCCCAGTATAAGAAAGTATTAAGAGTCTCGGTGCTCCACCCAGCCCATATGGTAGATTTGTTCTCTGTGTAATACTTACCTTTTCCCTCTAGGCCCATATGGCAAGTCCATAGGCTGCCCAGGCCCCTCTGTCCTCTACAGAGGCCATATGGCAAATTCAGCGAGCACTCATTTACCTTGTATTAATATTTTATCTGCCTCAGACAGAAAAAGAGATCAGATTAAGTAAAGCCCCTGAAAATGGTTTAGCCATATAATCAATACTGTGTGTCAATGTGGTATGAGATATGGGTTCTGTTATTTCATTTATATTAAAAATAGCAAGTCCAGTTGCATAATTTATCAAATAATTTCATAAGCTCTTTTGATCACTTGATATACATTGACAGAATGCTGTTTAATTATGCTAATCATTTAGGAACATTAACACATGATAGCATAAGCTTATAGACTTTAGAACTAGCTTAAATATATAGGCTTTAATATATCAAAAGAGATAAGACTGAATCTAAATTATAATCTATATTACCAAGTAATTGCTCCAAAATTAATTCATCGTTATAACATTTGCCAACTATAGGCTAAACATTTTCTGTCAGTGTAATGAAATTAGGAAATTCTCAGCATATTACATTAGAATTTACATACAAATACAGAATAAATTAAAATAGTGTACTTTTTCATCTTCTGATGCCATTTATAAGTCCACGCAAAGTTACCAGATGAATGAACTTTGTGCGGTAAATTGTCTTTCCTCAAACTCATTTAATTGATGATATTATTATTTGTATAACTTCATTAACATTTGAGCTATAGGAACCATGTTCACTTTAACAGCTGTTAATATTGTTAATATATGTGGATAGGATTATATATTGCAGAATCATATTATTATTTCAATCACTTAACTACTTTTCCACATTACACTGAAAAACATTCATATACTTTATACTAGACCTAGTTACCTAATTGTGTGTGTACATTTCTTTCATCTCCTCCAATAAAAACAAACATCTCATTTTTGAAAACTTCCTTTTAATTACCTCTGGTCGGTAATTCAAAATGGACAAAAATAGAAAGAAACTACACACTGGCAATTCATTTTTCTTAGACCTTAGAAATCCTACCAGCATATGTAGAAAAATCTAATGTAAAGCATCCTCAGAAGAGGGAGTTCATATTTTGATGATTATTTCTTCCCTTACACATCTACATTTCCTCCTTACACATGTCTTTTAACTAATCAATACTTTCTTCATCAAGCAATTTTCAATAGCTAAGTTTTTTCATTTGATTTTACAAGATGTACCCACCTTATTATATTTTACCCGCATTTCTTTTGATCCCCAATATCTGTAATTACACTTGTTATATTTTCTGGGATACATATTTTTGGCCCATGTAAGTTCTGAAACCACAACTCAGAGAAGACATGAAACAGATTTTGAAGTCACTTGAAATTTTACAATGATAATATTGAAATAGAAATGTTAATGTGTTTAGGTTTGTCACCTATAAGTGCAAGTAAAGTCATAATTAAAATATAAAGACAACATCAAGGTCTCTGACAGCTTATTTTAGGCTTGTATATATAGAAACATATTTTAATGAAAATATAAAAGTTTAATTTTATGCGCTGAATATTTTCACGGAGTCAGCACTTTGTTATTTTGTGATAACATGTTAAAATTAATGGGATGTCTTAACTAAGTTCTTTCTGCATATATACATATAAAAAAGGGAAAGCTCTGAACCTGACTCCATAAATAACATTCGCTGCGATTTTGTTAAAGTTTAGATGTGCAGATTTGTATTAGAAATCCTTGGAAGGTTACAGGGTGCAACCCTCCAACAATATCTCTGAGTCTTCAGGGACAAAATCCCATTATGTGGAGTTCAGTGAAGGGGGTAAACACCACTATAAAAAAATACAAATTGCACATATTTCCCATTTAGCTTGTGTCACCAAAGTTCACCATTTAGAATTCTAACCAGTTAGGACTTACTCTTGGAGGTCAAGTACCTTGTGAACCTTGTCATCTCACTGATGACATCACAACCCATCCATCAATTCTTTCAGGAGCACACTTGCCATCTGCTCCGCACACATTATAATAACTTATTAGACAAATTCATAGGGTAACAATCTGCACAATGACACTGTTGTCTTAATGCCGGCATATACTGAGATAACAAACACTGCTTCTCTGTCAGAACATAGTGCTTCAGCCCACCAACTTTGAAATAGAAGTTAAGAGGCCATTTGAACTTCTTCAGCCTTATGGAAACAAGAAGCATTTTGGTAGAAACATTTTTTTCCACTGTAGGATGAGAAATGAAACTTTTATAAGGAGATGGGCAGTTGCATACCCTTCCATATGCCATTTATGCTCACAATTCTCTAGCTTTGGAATTTTTTTCCTTCGAGAGAACTATATGTGTAGAAGGATATGCAAGTAGAAACTTCAGTATATAACAGCACTCACAACTAAGTCCAATACCTTTCCCTTCAACTTGTTAAAATAATATAACTGAAATCATTTCCCCATCGATTCCAGATGACTATAATCTCTTTCTTTTATTTTATTTTTCCCTAAAGGCATTTAATTAACAGAAACAGGGTCTCAAACATCTAGCTGACACTGCATACCTGGAACTCTAATAGGTCCTCTGGAAAAACCAAGGGCAGTGTCCAAGATCATGCATTTTTATTTTAGCAACCTGTTTAACCCAGCAGCTGTCAAAGGCCTTATGACTTAATGAAGTCCAGTGCAACTGTCTATCCCCCACGTTAAAAAATTAGGTTTTTAGAGAGGATGGTATTTTGCATTATATGGAATTCATTCTCTGTTCCTTCTTTGGCTTGTCATTTATTCCAGCTTACACTGTGATCAACATTGTACTAAAATAAAGTCAAGTACAACAGCCGCTCCCTGCCCATCAAAACGCAGAGACGTCTGCCAAGCACTTGTAACAGCTGGTGTTACATTAATTAGTTTAAACTATTTATTTCATCCATCTCCAGAGCAGATTGAGCAAAAACATTAGAGATTATTCTAGCATCTGTAAGTTCCCTGGAAACATTAGCCAAGGAAAGTTAAAATATTCATCAGTATCATATATATATATATATATAAAACTATTTATAGGTTTGAGAGTCAAAACAATCATTGTAAATAAAAGAGTAAAATCTCATATGCCTTATTTAAGAGATGTTTTATTAACTCCCTTTAAAAACATAAGTTTTCAACTTGTATCCATCTTTTGTGTCTACAAAGTTTCTGTCTTAAAAACGATCACTAGAAAGCAATAATAATTCCTGACAGCATGGGCCATTAAACAATATAGGACAGGGAATGTGTGACTCAGTGGGTTAGTCACAGATTTTATGGCCTTTATTGGAATCCTGCCCTAAGTACAGTGATCAAAACACTGTTATCAAATGGTTGTAAAAATCTCAATTAAAATTACTTCGATGGCCTCTACTAGAATCTTCACAAACTATATCCCATAACATGAATCTCCACATTATTGACAAAATTAACTGAACAGCCACTTTTTGGTGTAAGAGAATTTAGAAATGAACTATCTAAAGTAACTCTTCAAATAATCGCTGTCGGCAGAGTCTTGATTATAAATATGTGTCCATTAAACACCTATCAATCTATATTTTTGATAGAACTTGCAGATTTTCAAAACTGTATTATCTTTCATCAAGTCTTTTCTAGAAACCAAATATCTATGAATTAAATTAACATTAAATGTACTACCTCTGAAACAAAAATATTCTGAAACATCTGAAGACAAACAATCTACAAGATAAATGTTAGAGAAAAACCAGGATTTCAAAATTTTTGTAGACTATCAAAACAGCACTATTTAAATTCCCACAGGGTTGAGATTTCCCCCAAAGCAATCTGTTTTACTCCACCAAAAGCAATACCATGAATAAAACTTGACATACGACTTAATCAACTAAAGGCAAACAAAAAGGTCTACATGATAAATAGAAAACAAACATCAAGGAAATAAGTAGTCTGATATTCACTGAATAAAATTAATATGAAGGGGGTGGCTTTAGGGAAAACAATCTGGTGTATCACGGACAGTTTCCTGCATGAACGCGGCCAGAAGTTCTGAAGCACTACTTATTATTTTGAGAGTGGAAAGCATTTGCTGTTTTAACTGTACTCAGGTCAAAGATCAATACATAAAAAACAAACTAGTTTTACTTCTTGGCACTTTATGTCCTATATCATATGCAAAAAGAAAAGCAAATTAGTACAACAAAAGTTCGATGTAATATAATCCTATTTAGACTTAGATGAAAATAACTCAGATTTTCCAATCTTGGAACTAACTAAAAAAGCTATTAGTATAAATGCACCCTTGCAATAATATTACCTGTAACTTCATATTGCAATCTTTTTTGCCATATCTAAAAGGTTTTAGTTGAGTTACCTACCTTGGTGAATAGAAAGCCATTTATATGGGGCTAGAAGGGACAGATTTTGTGTTCATTCCTCATATTGCTATGGTGAAGCCCTAAAGTTCTATTTGACTATATAAGGATATATGTCCTTTAAAGCAGGACTTAAAGTTAACTGAGATCATAAAGGCTAAACCTTAATTCAGTAGGACTGGTGTTCTTATAAAAGGAAGACACTAGTGATGAGTGTACACAAAGAAAGGCCACATGAGAATACAATGAAAAAGTAGTTGTCTATAAACCAAGGACAGAAGCCTCACCAAAAATTAAAACTATGATCACTTAATTTTGAACTTTCAGATCTGTATAAACAATAAATTTGGGTAAGCCATCCAGTCTGTGCTATTTTGTTATGATAGCTCTTGCAAATTATTAGAAGAAGCTCGTCATAGCTCACAATTTGATAGTTCTTCCTAACTCATGACCATTTAAGACACCATTTCATTTGTTCCTTTCAGCAGTTGTATGAGGCATACGATAATTTCATCTGCCTTCAAAATGAGAAGTCTGGGCCTCTGACTCAAGTTCCAAGTTATCAACACTTTGTCCTAGTCCATGTGTCTGAGAGCTTTCTGTAAAAATAATCCATTTTCAGGTTTTAGAACCTTTTAGATTCCTGAGAGATGACAGATTGACAACAGTGACTGGAATAAAACATTTAGGAAAAATGCTTAGAAGAGGCAAGAATATATTTCAAACCGGAAATAGGCAAACTATGAACCATCGGCCAAATCCAGAATGCTGTTTGGTGTTATTTAGTCTGAGAACAAAGAACAGTGTTTGCATTTTTGAAATGATTGAAAAAAACTGAAATAAAAAGAGCAATACAATTTTCTGACACTTGAAAATAATATAATATGCAAATTTCAATATTCATACGGTTTTATTGGAACAGAGCCACAATCATTCATTTGTATACTATCTATAATGGTTTTGTCACTGGAGCAGTAGAGAGGTTGTGACGGAAATCATATAAACCAAAAAGCCTAAAATATTTATTATAGTGCTCTCTACAGAAAAAGGTTGCTGATCCCCATTTGATATAATATGATGAGTAGCATCTTTTATCATAATTGCTTTTAACAGTATAGCTCCAGTTTTCTAGGGAGCTTACTAACTCTCAACATATGGGCTGATAATATTATTTCGATTAACTCTAAGCTATATTTACAATGCTACTCTATGATATAAAAGGGTATTTAAATTTATGAACAACTCACAAACTGTTGGACTGTTGGAACATGAGTTGGTAAATTTGTGACTAGTTTGTAGAGAGGATCTATGATGATGGGAGATAATAGGAACAATAGATACCTAAGTTTATATGTTCAAATATTCTTACAAATTATCCTAAGGCAGGTTGAGTCCTGCCTTCCCAATTATTTCCATTTTTCACATTTGTAAAATAAGAGCTAATGCAGCTGAGTAAATTTCATAACTTAATAGCATATTCACTATTCCATTGGGTCAGAGGTAGAATCCATGAGTTCCAAGAATCCAGAACTCATGCCTTCAATCATTATGCCTCATTGTCTACAGTAATTTCATTTAGGTGAATATCATTACTGCTGACTTTAATATACTTATTAATATACTAATCTAAAAAAACATAAGCATGTAATGGATTTTAGTTTTCTTTAAAGAAACATCAATTATATTGAAAGTGATGAAGCAAAATTGTTAGGGAATCTAGATCACTTTTGCATTATTTCAGATAAATTATTGTTTCAGTGCTTGGGTTCAAACCAAAGAACTACACACATAAAGTTGGGCATTGCTTAAGAACATGGATATAGTCTGAGAAATGTATGAATGGTTAACACATCACTGTCACTCATCTTCTCTAAAATTTCTCTGAAAAGAAAGGACTGAATCAGTAAATAAAAATAAGGCAAGTCCAAGCCAATGTAAATTAAGACAGCTTAGAGAAAAAAGACAGAAAAGAACGTCGAACAACGGTTTCTTATTTTTGTCATTCGCAAACTCAAACTCTGGGTCTCGATCTTTGTGTCTAACGTTCAGTTTCCTTATTCTAGAATGGAGATGAAATGATACTCTCTTCAGGATATTATGATAAAGATTATGCATGAGAATGCCATACTTTTGTTACCTTGTGGAGATGAATAAAAAACCAACCACAGGCCTTTGGAGAAATGGTCATTGCAATTATTTCAGACTATTACGATAGAAGACAGAGTAAATTAAAGCTTGCATCCAAAACTGTACCATAATTTGGAGAAGGTAAAACTTAAAAAGTAGTATCTGAGGAAAATTAAAGGAAGTTCTCATATGAAAGTTTAAAAGGACAAGTTAACAGGTTTCCAGAATTCTAGTATGAACACACAGAAAAGAACTGTGAATATGTATTATTAATTACAACAAGTAGTTCACATGTAGAAAGTACAGGTTGGACTACACACATAATATCACGTCATATAGCTATATACAAATTATGTACAAAATTAGGAAATACTTAACACGGGATAGTCCATTCAAGAAAAATAGTCACACTTAATAGAAAATTGGGCTGACAATAGAAGATTTCTGTCTCTGATAGCAAGAAGGACGTGAAAGTACAGAGATTCTTGGATTTGGAAAAAAGAGTGAAAATTTAAAACTAACACTGTATTAGCATAGTAGCTATTTCCAGTAATGTCAAAGGATCATAGATAGCATCATAACAGCTAGACAATAAGACAAAATATGGTAACACAGAGGCAGACAGGTAGACCAAGGAGACTTTAGGCCCAGGTAATATACGTGATTTAGTCTTCCTGAAAAAATGACACTGTGTTTAAAATGATGAACTTTGGACCTAAACTGCTGGGACTCAGTTTCTAGTCCTACCTGCTCCCTACCAGCCATACAACCTTGTTATAGTCATCTGTAAAATGGAGATGATAGTAATGTGGTTGTGCTCAAGTATCTAGAATCACTTCAGTCCTACAGTGTGTTATATAAGTTTGTTATTATTAATGTCTCTCTTGACAGCAAATAGGTGGCACAGATCATACATCTCTCTTTATTCCTTCCATAACTGGTTGTGACTCTGTCATATTAAAAATACATGGATATCAATATAGAAAGACTATAGATAGAAATGTATAAATTCATGACACTTTAATATAGCTCTAAATTTCACTACTGTTTAACGCAACTGGGATGGGAATTAAAATTTTCAAACCTATTTTATGACACACTTTAACACCACCTTTTGAAGAGGGAGGGAATATAACAGATCTTTTAACCTTTCGAACACAAGCAAACTGTGTTTTTATTTGCTGTTTCCTAAGCAGATCCAACATTTTTGACATTATGAAGCTATAATCCATCATTTTCATCTCTTCATGGTTGATTCCTCATGTCCTATCTTCACCCAGAAAGTAAAGCAGTCACTGGATGCCAAAGAATCAGATAAAAAGACCATATTACAGCCAGTCTCACCATGATGCTTCCACTCCCCATGCCCCCGTAGTCCTAAGAGCATCACCTTCTAACCGCAGCTTCGTCTACATAATCAGCACACTGCCCTTATCAACAGTAATGACCTCCATTTAAAATTTAAAAGCATAGGCTACAGTTTTGACTTCAAGACAGCTTGTATTCCACATTTTCTCCTTGTTTCAAAAGTCATTGTTTGTAAGTATTTATAGCACAATAGAATTTGTCATGTGACATTTCCAGGAAACTGCAAACTACCACAGCACAACCAAATCCAAATTGTAATAGTTTGTTCTGAATAACTAATGGGAAATAAAGACTATTTGGCAAAAGATTTTCAGAGGTACATACAGTATTCATAAACAGGTACTTTCAAGCTTAGTTAATATCAATCCTTAGATATTTTCGCGGGCAACACGTTCTCTGCAGCGAGCGGGAACAAGCAAACCCTAAGGAACGCTGGGGAACTTTTCCAAACTATTTCCTCCACGTTGAGATTCAGATCTCAGAAGCACCTGGGCAACACGCTTGAGGCCTGGGAATATAATTCCAGAAAAGACTTCAGGTTTTCCTCCAGCTTTCTTAAAGTCTTTCCCACATTGAGAATCACTTTCAAACTACTTAAGATAATTATGTTAGCCCCAAATAATCCATCATACTGCTTTTAAAAGTCAAGTTCCAATGCAAACATACTTATTTTCATAACTCACCAAATAAAACTTTTAGTTTATTGAACTAATTTCACTGTAATCTTTTCATTACAGAGTACCATGAAAATTAGTAATACCTTTATTTTTATTATTCTGTTATTCCCCTATGATGCAATTTATTGAGGAATGGTGTTTAACCCCTTTTGACATTCCCACAGATGAAAAGTTCATTCCAAGTGTTGAATGCTGCGGGAATTTCCTTTTTCTAAAAGTGCATATTATTTTGTTGTCTGATGAAATTGATTGCTAACAGGATTTTTTTTTTCTTTTACCAAAAACTTCATCGCTAAACTTTGCTACAAAACCTTTTGTTCTTATTGAAGTCACTTTGCTTGTCTCTCCTACTGTAAGGACACCAAATCCTAAAAGCTGGCAAGAATGCATATGTTTATTTCACCATTGCACTGCAATTACTGAATGCCACTTAATTATAGCAACAGATGCTCGAGTGTAGGAACCAGAAAAATCAAACGCCTCATTTCCAGGTTATTTTTTTCCATTGCTTCTGCCAACAGCAGATGTGTGAGCCCCTTGTGCTCTGGCGTAAATACTTATCAAATCCTAACAGGTCACCTATGTCACAAACAACATTTCAGATGCAACTGTTTCACCTGATAATAGGCTCTGAAAATAAAACTGTGAGCTGTAAATACAATGTATTCAGAATGAAATGCCATAATGTGAAATTGCTTTTTCTCCAGCTACAACTGAAGTCCTTGACAGTTTTTGGCAGTGATAAATCACCCTCCCATTAATTGTCTTCTCTCTCATTGTGAGGTGAGCTGCTAAAAGGGGCAGTCAACAAAAATGACTTAAAGGACAAATTTTGGCAAAAAGACAATGAAGAAATCTGTCATTGCTCAGCCTCCAGTAAACTGTCGTGAAGCAATCAAAATATATGTAGTTGAAGTGTTTATGTCTTTGTTAGAAGATTATAGGATGATAAGTTTTCTGTTAAAAGAGAGGAAGGACCCAGAGAAACTTAAATTGTGGGTCCTTGACACCCTCTTTGAAGTGATTTTTCTCCTACAAGACGCACTTCTGTCTTACCTTTGAACATTTTTCTTATCTCTTCAGATTCACATAGTGACCTAGAACAAATGAAAAGCTCTCCAATGTGTGATCACGAGTTGTAGAATCTTAACATAATTTCAAATAGAGTATAATTTTAATTTTTAAAAATTAATTTCTGATATTCTTGAATAACCTAGTGATAAACAGAGAAAATAAATCATATTCTTCTACATCCAAAAGTGTGTTTGGCACCAGGAGACACTTTTGTATTACCATATGCAATATGAGAAAATTATATGTTACTGCAGTGCATTTCAAATGCACCATTTACATTTTAGTTTATATTCAGCATTAGTAAATAAAAATGCATTAAAATTGGACCCAGTGTTGTTCCTAAATTAAAAATGTTCATATGTACTTCGTGTAATTAATGTATTGCTTAAATTGCTGAATCGCAAGCCTAATTGAACTGGAACCCTAAATTTAAATTGTGCCCTTTCCCGGAAGGTACTGATGCAATTCTCCTCAAACTTCAGTAACATATTCAAAAAAAATACAGAGGGAAACATGAGGCCCACAATGACCACATATGAAGAATAATTCAAATATACCAACAACTATTGAAGGAAAAGCGTGCTTTTTAGGAAGCTTAATGAAATATAATCTAATATCCTGAAGCATGATTAGTACCTGACTATGTCAACAGGTTTTCTAGAGGCATTGGAAATAAGTTTTTAAATAATTTATGGGTATTTCAATTAATACAGGAAATCACTAAGTCTAACTCTACAAGGACTGAGTTCATATATCAAGGAAGTGTTCTTTTTAATACTGTAGATAGGTGTTTGGTTTGCATTAAATGGGGTTGGATGAAGTATTTTGGAGCTTCAATGTTATGATTCAATAAAGATACCAAGTTAAATAAGGAAAACTTTAAATTACCTCCAGTCCCATCTTGTAGCTCAAACTGAATGTTATCTGAGTATTACTAAATACTGTTTTAGACAATGACATTAAAACATATTTTGAATGACACAAATAAAAAAAACATGGGATTTTTTTTTTTCTGTTTTGGTGATCCGCCAGTTTGAGAGCTTACTGAGAGCATATGGAGATAGCATATTTGCAAGTCCATCTCTGGAGGATTGCAAAAGGCCCTTAGCTTGTGAAAAACAGCAATGTTATTTTTTTTTAACGTTCCCTATATTTAGAGATTAAATCGCTCACTGCACAAACCCATTTGGAACAGGCGCGAAGGTGAAAAGGATAATCAGTACAGTCACTGGTCCGTGTTTCCTAAACGCTTCTGAAAACATTACTGTGCGCAGGCATAAAATTAGCGGCAGGACCTTAAAAAGGCTGGCATTTAGCATGACTTTTTGGAAAGTGACACCCTCATTTTTTTCTTGTAGGATATCATTAAATTTCAATCGCCCTATGGCAGTGCCTTTCCATTAATAACCAATTCACTGTGTCACTTTGGCTCTCCTTTGAAATAATGAGCCTTTGCTTCGCTTTAATAAATTTAAACATATTCTCAAGGCCAGAGAAGATAGGAAACCGCAGATGGGCTGAGAAAAACACGATTCATAAATCCTTAACTGCCTGAGATCGTTGAGAGCAAAACAAAGTAACACTCGTAAAATATTAAACAATCCCAGCTGTATGAGGGAAGCTTCATTAACAAAAATGGACTATTTACTGCCTTGCTCAGAGCCTGTGGGTGGAGAGAGTCAAGGAAATCTTTTCTAAAATTCCCACTGCCACGTCTTCTTCCAATTCTTTAACCAACTAAAGGAACAATGAAATCATTCTCTGGAAAGTCCAGTCATTGCCATGGATTAAGAAATATTATTGAAAATGCCACCAATTATTTTTCCTACTTACATAATTTAAAAGTAACAAGTGGAAGTCTAACTAGACTTTCTTGGGACTATTTCCATAATCATGAAAAAGTTATTAAAGACATGAGTACCCTAAGTGGTGAAAACAGAATGATGTCAGTAACTATTGTGGGCATCCTTATTCAAATGATTTCGGAAGTATTTTTCAGAATGGAAGCATTTAGTTACTTTTACTTTTGGATTGTGTTTTATTATTCTGTTATTTTTCTCTTAATGCTTTAGATTATGGAAAGATTCACAGTATATTTGGTGAAAGGTTGGAAATTCAACTTTGCAACCCTAGTGTAATTGATGGAAATTATGGAAATTGATGGACCTATGGAAATTATCAGTGATAGGAGTTTTATGCCACTGCTTCAAAATCAAGCCCAGGTTGCTGGTGGAGAACAACTTTGAAGAACCAAGAGATCAATGTCAGTCTGTTAAATGCTAAGAACTTGGAAGCTCTAACCTTAAAGACAAGCTGACAATTTAGTGGACAGAATGTCAATACTTCTAAACATTTCAAGGACAAAAATATTGCTTTTTACAATCTATGTCACATTTATTGCAAGAAAAGAATTTAGATTTTTCTTCTGCGTTCTGTCAGCACTTTTCTTTTTATTATAAAGAGATAGATAATTAAAGAGCCCAATATGGAATAATGCAGAAACTGACCCTTTAACAGTCTATAAAGAGCCTTATGATATTACATGCTGAAGTGCAAGAAAAATGCAAATACATTCATGTTTTCAAACTCTCTTACCAGATGTGTCTTTATATGGATAAAAAATCAGAGTATGCAAAAAAGCAATTGAATTAATACACAAGATCTTTTCTATCATCATTAGCAATTCCATTTTCCTATCATATTATAAGGGAAGCAAATAATTGTTGACATGTGTCCCCAAACTATGCAAAGTTAGTAATATAAAATTTGGGTTAGTAACACAAACACTGACTATAGGTGCTTTCTGTTCCTCTATTTCTTAATCTGCAAAATGGGAAACTAATATTTTCCACTTTTGAAAGTTAATTTTGAACTAACATGGTTTGCATGAACTTTAGTGCATGGTAAATAACAAGAACTGTACATAGTTCTATACACAGACTCTGACTTAATTTTAAATAAAATAATTTTGAAGGTTAGATTATTTTTCTATGATCTCAGAAGTATGTATAATGATTATTAAAAGATGCTCAAAATCAACATTTACTGTTGTATGGTAACAGAACAGTTTTTACTGGTATTACAAAGCTATTTATTGGCAATTCTTTTTAGACATTTAAGACTTACTTGAAATAAAATCACCTTTAAGTGAAATCTTGAGTAATCTCTTGCAGGTATTGACTGTGCTCTAGGCTTAATTCTTCCATGGAAACCTTAAACTTTGTCTATCACATTCACTTAGAATTATTTCTATTATTAACATTTAATGTTTGTGAAGTATTAAAAGTATTCATTATACTTCTAAATACTGATTATTAATAAGTGTAAATAAACATGTGTATTTAACAACAGTACTTTTTTTCCTTTTGAAAAGACATGTTGCCTACAACTATGTTCAAAAAATCATTTTAAATAGATTAATAAATATAGAACATATATTGTTTACAAATGAAGCTGTCACAAACAATATGTGGAAAGAGGCTCAAATATCAAAACCTAATGACTTAAGTGTATATATTTACATTATATCCTGCTAATACCATATTTAACCTGTCCTTACATATCTTATGGTTATGAATTACCAAAACCAAGTATTTTCTTTTTTCCTGCTCTGCAACCTCAGAGTAACTTAAAAAGTCATAGATTATCTTGTCCCAGAATTAGGGAAGGAAGATTGACAGGGCTCTGATAACGTAAATGGCAGGAGGATGCCACAGTAAATCAAAGGTGAAATAGCATCTTATTTGAGGATAAGTAACCAGCCTGTGAAGAGTTGGTATTTTCTTCCCTAACAGTCCTTCATCACTGAACAGGCAAACAATTACAATGAGAGGCATGCGAGCAGAGTCTTTGCCACTGGGCCCTCATAAATCTTGCCAGTTCCCAGTGAACAACACCAAATATTTGCAGCTGAGGAACATTTGGTCTGGCTTAAATTAACATATCTCAGCAGTCAGAATTCATTAAGCTCTGCCAATGATTTGAAACAATTTTTCCATTTCAAAAGCGTCACTGGCTTTTACTTATTTTTCTAGATGAAGAAGGTAGGAGGAACTGAAACAAATGCCATGAAACTAGAGCCTGTTAATGAAAACAAAAATAAAAGTCTTTGAACTTCCTGTGGAATATGTGTCAGTAGTTTCTTAATAAAAATTCCCACAGCTCTTACGCATATAATCAAAAATTCAAGAAGATACACACAAATTTTATGGTAAGCAACCGTTAAAATAGATGAACACAGATATATTTTAACATTAATTTTCTTTTCAGGATTTAAACATTATAAATTGTAATGCTCACAAAAATTTTGCAGAAGAGAGAGTAATCCAACATTTTAAATTGACGTTTTCGTGGAGATTTAGCACAGAAACAAGTATGTGTGCTTCCTAAATATCAGTTCTGATAGAGTTCATTCAGACATAAAGGTGTAAGCAAA